>JANHGC010006606.1:184281-199447 GCA_027560395.1 Boaedon fuliginosus | reverse complement strand
AGAGGACACATCAGCACAACTTTAATTTCTTCGGACTTAAAAAAAAAACCGAGCAAGGCCGGGTAAGCAGCTAGTATTCTATATATTCCGTCTTGCAAACACAAGTTACAAAAGTTTGCTAAATATTGATGACTGTATCAACTTTGTATCAATTGTTTTACTGGGCTGGCAGATGTATCAGCATAGCTGGTTAAAAGTCTGCTGCCTTGTGGGAATAATATCCCAACTGTGCAACTTTTCTTTTAAAAACTGTTTGATTGCATCTTAAAACTGCAATAATGTTACTATAATATGCACTGATATAAATAAATGTCTTTTATGCAATAGTTTAACAAGCATGCTGCTTCAGGTTTGATAATGTAAAGACGGTGGATCACTCACATACAAGATGAAAGCTGAGAATGTAAGGGGAACAAAAAGTCTTAAGAACTTCAGAGAGAGAGAAGACACTGAAACTAATAAGAAACATACCACAAAGCAGACTCATAAGAAAGACTGAGGAAGGATAATTTTATAAGGTATAGAGCTAGGAAAAGATAATGTTTCACATAAGAGATATTACACTAGGTTGAAAAGCGACAGTGGAATAAATCTGAGTCTTTAATATTTTTTCCTCTATTTCTCAACTTCCAAGCAGCCTTGCCTAAACAAATTCAGAAGACCAAGAAAACAAAGAGAAGGGCAGTACTCCTGGGAGAGCTGGGAAGAGCAGGCTTGGCAAAAGTATTAAAGGCAACTGACTGTTGTTAACATCAAAGATCCTACTGCACCATTAAACCTTACTTTTCAGCTTCATGCATATGAAGTAGGTAAACTAAAGGGATATTTAAGACTCTATAAAGTCCACTGTGTCTTCATGACCTATTGAAATCTCTCTAAAGTGATCCAAAAGCTTCAGAATGATTTGATACCTCAAACTCAATTCATAAAATAGAAATAAAAAGGTGATTCCAAGCTTCACTCACCCCTATAAGCAACATGTCTAGGAAAAAAACAGGATCTTATTCAAAATTCTTTGACACAATTTTTCAAGTGCACAATTCCAATTCAGAAAAAAACAGAAAGTCCAGTTGCCTCTTGAAAAAGCCCCTTTGGGAGAACCATGACCTGAATGATTGAGAATCTCCATAGACAATTCTAATTCACAACTTTACCAATAATATTTTATGAATTATTAAGAATGTAATGCTGTTGAAAGTTCCCCTTGATTGGGGAAGAGAGGCGGGGTATAAATTGAAATAAATATAATAAATAAAAAATATATTTCTTCTGAAAGTTTAATCTCAGGGTGGGAGACATACAGAAATAGTGATCTGAATAAAGCCACATCAATGATCTTGGTCTTCGTTTGGTCAGTTTTCATCATGACAAAATTATACTACTGCTGGCCATATTGGCAAACAAAAGATAAATGTGTCTGAATTTCCTAAAATGTTCAAAGATAAGAAAGCAGTAAGTATAATTTTCCAAGTACTGCTTTTCCCAACTGTCAAAATCTTATAGATTGCACCTGATGTCAATTCATCTCCACAGAAAAAAAAATGTGAAAGTAGTTAAAGTGTATCTGCCTTTTCAAATCTAGTTCAATTCCCTGTAAAAAGCTGTCCTATTTACAAAACAATCAGGCGGGTTGTAATAAAACCATTCATAACATGTGGCAGTTCTCTGACATTATACAGAATTTAATATGCACATATTCATTCTCCTAAGAAACGTGTTGTGCTCTCTCACACACACAAATCATGCTGGAGTGAACCAATTATAGATCTTGGCAATAGAAAATAACTGTATAGCATATGCTGTGTACACTAGATGGATGCCACCCAAGAAGGTTAATGAAATGTTGCATTACATCAAGCCATTATAGAGCAAATGCCAAGGCTGTGCTATTTCAATGTCTCCTCTGCCTCTGATGAAAAAGACAGAAAAGAATGAGCTTTTCCTATGGGTCTCACACATTTGTTGGTCCTTCCATATGCTAATGTTTTCTTTAATGCAGGCATTGGTATCTACTGCCAATTTTGTGTCAAGGGTAAAAAAAACTGGGAGCAAAGAAATGACTACTAGATAAGTACCACGGCTACATGGGAAATAGTAATTAAATGAAAAGATACCTGCTTTCCATATAGCATAAATTTCTACAGAAAATACACACTTGGGTGAAATTCAAGCTCATTCACAGAGGTGTTATTGCTCTTGTTTGTTTTTCTCAACAATTTGCAGAAAGGAACCTTGTCTCTTCTGTCAAAATACAGATCTTAGTTTGCGAGCCTAATCCATATTAAGAAGTTAACATTGTTTATTGGCATAGACCTAAAGATTTGTTCTGGAAACTTCTCTGGGTATATTTAGATGTTCAACAGCTGCAGTTGATATATTTAGCTCAATTAAAACACCTTATAATAATAATCTGATAACTGTGTTTGTAAGAATATGAAAGCATATAGAGAACACATAATCTTATCTTGAAGTCAGAAAGTTCTTCAAACTTAAAACTGCTGGCCATTCTCCAAAGAGGGAATACAGTGGAGAACTACATAAAAAAACGAGAATTCTGCCTTTCAAAACAATGTTTCCCATGTGGCTTACAAACTCTTTCTGCATTTGAGCCTAGAAATATCATTATCCATTACAAAGGCAAGACCATGGGGCATGTTTTCATGTGTCAGGGAGTCCAATAATACATTTCAACAGAAAACCTTCTTGAAATTCTGTTAACAGCCAGATGTATAATTGCTGAATCAGGAACACATTGTACAATTTCAAACACCGGCTTAGTTTTTGCCTACCTTTTTGTTTTCTTACATGAATTTTTTTTTTAAAAAAAGGTTTGTTGCTGTCATTAATCTTTTCACATAAGCAAATCAGCAGTCCCTTTAATCACTTGGATTGATATTGTGATTACTGGTAAAGCATCACAGGCATCTGCCAATTTCACAACTATCAGATTCATGACAACATGAAAGCACAAGATAAACAGCATCATAAACCATGCCAAGGCTGGAATTAAACATTAGAGCCACCAGAGGGGAGATGGATTACTCTTTTATTATACAATAATCCATACTGTAGTTAAATCTGGACATGCCATTCTGACTATGGCTTCTTTCATTTCAAACAGCAGTTTTAAGCAGATACACATGAATGCATTTTGGCTTGTTGGGTGATCACGAGAAAGGAAAGCAGCTGCATACACTGTTGAAAGATTAAAAAAAACAATCCTCTCTGTGTTCTTTTTTTCTCTTATTTGCAGCTACAAACGAAAATAATTAGCAAATGAAAGATAATTAGCAAGCATGGAAAATCTTACATAAAATTTAATGGAGTATTGGAAATTAAATGTACTATAAAAATAATACATTTTATACTTGAATATACCTGAAAATAATCATATCTTAATACTTTGTTCCAGGTTCACTATAATAAAGGTAAATTTAAAAAACACAGGAGATAGATCTCCTATTCAGAAGGAAGTTGCATTCATATAAGTTAAATCATATGACCTACAATGTAAAATGAGAGGCAGAAAGACTTGATTATCTTGGGTGTGACTTCGTAACATGAATTTGAAGAAAACGCTATCACATAACCTTCTTCACTGAAGGCTTTCAATAGCAAGAGAGACTTTTGAGTCATTAGTGCATTGCCATTGCCTTCTGAAGAAACCCACCATAATCTCTGTGGGAATGTTCTTTTTTGCCTTACCTGCATCCAAGTACGAATAACAATTGGTTACTTAACTTTTATTTATGAACACATAGTTGATGACCCACATGCTGTCAGGGACTTAGGTGTACTCATCTCAAACGATCTGTGCCCCAGAGGTCACTGTAACAGCATTGCCAAAAAGGCATTAAGAGTTATTAACCTAATTTTGTGAAGTTTCTTCTCTGGAAATGTTGTACTTCTAACTGGAGCATACAAAACCTTTGCCAGACCAATCCTCGAATACAGCTCACCCATCTGGGATCCACACTGGATATTGGACATTAACACAATTGAGCGAGTCCAGAAGTATTTCACAAGAAGAGTACTTCACTCCTCAACCCGCAATAGAATCCCTTACGCCACCAGGTTAGAAATACTGGGCTTAGATAACCTTGAATTGCGCTGCCTGCGGTCTGATTTAAGCATAGCCCACAAAATTATCTGCTACAATGTCCTACCTGTCAACAACCACAATAATACATGGGAAAGCAATCAATATAAACTCAAGGTAAACCACTCCAAATTTGATTGCAAAAAATACAACTTCAGCAACAGAATAATTAACATCTGGAATACTCTACCTGACTCTGTTGTTACAGCCTCAAACCCTCACAGCTTCAACCTCAAACTGTCCACTGTGGACCTCACATCATTCCTAAGAGGTCTGTAAAGAGGGCATACCTAAGCGCACCAGCATGCCTAACACCCCTGTCTTACTGTTTCCATTTACCTGTATTCAATTTCGCTACTCATGTTTATGTTTATACCCTGTTATTGCATATGTGCATATGTTTGACAAATCAAACAAACAAACAAACAAACAGAGAAACCCTACTCTCATTGTGCTTCTCAATATTTGGGGGGCCTTCAGGAATCCATAATGACCTCAGGCTGAGCGATGTAGTAAAATATGCCAATGAATTTGGAGGGAGGTTGGATGAAGGAAAGTGATACTGCTGACTATCAGAAAAGAGAGGGAGGAGTCCACAGTCACTTAATGGTCAGAGAAAGAAACTTAGAAAGCACCCACCCTAATTGATCTGACAGTTAATAATAGTGGCAGGAAGTCTGTACTTCAAACTTACAAGATTCTGTTAATGTAGCTTTACAATAAAGTAGATTTAATGCATCTAGTCCTGGTTCCTGTCTGGTTTACCTGGAAGGATTGTCAGGCAAGCAGAACCTATAAGCAATCATCTCAAAGAACCGGATCATATGGGACTTTATAATTATAATCTTTATCTTCATTTAAACATAGCATCCAGAAAATCACCTGCCTAATTGACAGATATGTAGGAAAGGAGAGTGGGTATAGCACAATGAAAGTTGCAGTATCTTGTTATTGGAATGGTATGTGTCAGCCTTCCTAGGTAGACTAGACAAGAAACACAACTAAATGGGTTAATTCTACTTTAAGGCTACTTTAAGGCTATTTTAACAGAATCTTGCAAGTCTGAAAGTACAAACTCTCCTGCTGTCTCCTTCACAGCCTGACAACTTGGTAGGGGAGCTCCCTTCTGAGCCTCATTCTTCATCTGTTATGCAGCTACAGCCCATGCTCTCTCTTATCTGACTATAGGCAGTATCTCTTCCCCCCATCTATTGAGAGGGCCATTCTCAATACCATTATACTTTGTAACAAAGATCTGGGAGACTCAATGAAGAGATGCTGTCAAAGGAATGGTTAGATAGTGGTTAGAGGGCCACGGTGGGGCAGTGATTAGACTGCAATACTGCAGGCTACTTCTGCTGACTGCAAAGGAATGGTTAGATAGTGGTTAGAGGGCCACGGTGGCACAGTGATTAGACTGCAATACTGCAGGCTACTTCTGATGACTGCTGGCTGCCAGCAATTTGGCAGTTCGAATCTCACCAGCTCAAGGTTGACTCAGCCTTCCATCCTTCCGAGGCCAGTAAAATGAGGACTCAGATTGCTGGGGGCAATATATGCTGACTCTGTTAACCGCTTAGAGAGGGCTGTAGAAGAGGTCTCAGCTCCATGCCTTCCAACAAAGCCAGGTCTTTACGGCTTTGCTGAAGGTAGGTAGATTGGGGGTGGTTGTAATCTCCGCAGGGAGCATATTCCAAAGGGACAGTGCTGCCACAGAAAAGGACCTAGCCCGCGGACCTGCCAGCCGACATTGCCTGGCCGACGGTATCCGGAGCAAGCCCTCCCTGTGGTATCTAACTGGGCACTGGGAGGCATAAGGTAGCAGTAGGTGGTCTCGAATATAAGTCTAAGTGCTATTGCTATAAGAGACAAGATAGCCCGCATAGCCCTGGATAGTGGCCAGGGCAAGAGGCTCAGAACAGAGCCTCCCTAGTTTCTCAAGCTGTACAGGAGATTGGAGGGAGAAACTGTTCTTTCATAATTGAATGATTCTGTCAATGCAGCTTTAAAATAAAGCAGAAAAAGCTCATCTTGTTGTGGTTCCTATCTGGTTTAATCTGCAAAGCCAAGAGTTATTATAGCTAAGCTCAATAAAAGTAATTTTAAACTTCTTGTGGAATAGATTTTTTGATCAGGTCTATCAAGCACAGTTGAAAGGATCAGAGATCAACTTTTCAAATGGCATAGCTAGTGCTTGGAGTCCTCTCTCTTCTCCTTCAAAAACCTCCAATTGACACTGCCACATATTATCGTTGCCATCTCATGGGGTCCTGTCTCTTCGCTTCCAAATTGGAACGACTAGGAATAGTTTTATATAGAAATAATCTCCCATATGATTAACATTCAGAAAAATTAGTTCTCCTAGAACATTTTTTCCAAGAAGACAACAGCTAATCTTGAAAAGCAAGTTGGTTGACAGTCCATAGATGCACTAAAGAACCAAAAAGTAGTATCTCATTGTCACAGAACAATAGGCTTAAAGTGGGCTTGAACTTTAACCATATCAATTAACCATACCATATCTTCTTAACTTAAATCAATGTCATTCTAAGTATCACTTCTCACTTTATTTCCTAGGATTCCTTGAAAGGACCACCGAGAAGAGGCCAGACAGGAGTAATCTTATCTAGTGCCTGTAGACTCCATTTTATTTAAAGATTGACTTACAGGATTTTGTAGGTAAACATGTGTATGGATATTTATGTTTTTCTATTTATAGAAAACTATCTATTTATTAAGAAAAACTTAAATATTAGAGTCAGTTTGGTGCAATGGTTTAAGACACCATGCTAGAACCTGGGAGACCATGAATTCTAGTCCCACCTTAGGCAGAAAGTCATTAGGACAACTAAGAATGAGGCACTTCCAAACTCTTGCACAAAAATTCATCTAGACAGTACCAGGAATTGAAACTTAACTTTAAGGCACAAATAAATAAACAAATACTAAGTCCCTATCAGATATGCCAGTATAAGAAATACCACTCCATTATTTTTCTATATATACTTTGCTAGAAAATAAAACTGTGGATTTTTAAATAAAACTACATAAACATACAGACAGACATTGCATTCATGTTGGCATATACTGAACAAGTCAGTTTGAACAGGAAAATATGACAGCTATTGTTTTCCCTCAGGCAAGTATCCCAAAGGAGACAAGACTTGCAAACTGAAGCTATATCAGCCTATGAAGAATACAAATGTATAGTGTATTTTTAATAAAGCAAGTCACCAAGAATCTCACCATAGAAGAGAAGAGCCCATTCTCAATATCACAAATAATTTGAAGGCAGACCTTACATGACAGAAGTGCTTTCTGTTCATAATGTTGAAAGAAAAGAAAATGAAGATATTGGTGGCTTTTATGCAACAATATTCTAGACTCTCAGAAGGGCAACTGCAAGCAAATAGTTCTAAATAGTTAGCATATATAAAATATGATCAATTTGTCAGATAGCAGGAATGAAATGTTTTATTTTCATCACTTACCTGTTTCCAACTCATAATGGCTTATCATCTTGTATATATCACTGAAGCTTAATCATATAATTGTAAGTTCAAGTATACATGGAAATAACACCAACCCAAATATCACAGTAAGATTGGAACATAAACATCTGGTTTAAGATAAAATACAGTTTACCAAATTTGTATTTCAAATTCAAACTAATAACAGTTATCTGGTGACTGTAAAACATATTATTGAACCAATTAGAATACATACCTGCGACAAAACACCTTTTTAAAAATGGTTTTGGTTTTGTGCTTTGAGTCGGCTTTGAATTTATTTTATCTATGTTTTGCTGATAAGTTGCAATTTTGTAATGTAATTCAAACCAGATGATACAAAAAGAACAATAGCCTAGGCTTTACCTCCAGCATCTACTTCTAGGGGTAGGGAAGAAAGGCTTTTGTCTTCTAAAGAGAAACAATTTTCCCTAGATATTTTACACAGGGCTATTCCCATCAGCAACTATGATGATAACAGTATTTATAGGATCTCATAATGTATAGATATTTGAACCAATTCTGTTTTGTTGGTATTCCAACCCTGTGAATGTCCATTATTATACATTCAGCACTATTAGTGTTGTCCACCTCTCAAGTAAATCAGACAAGATGAGCTGATTTCTACTTCATTATAAAATTGCATTCATAGCATGTTGTAAGTCTGAAAGAACAAATCTCCAGCCATCTCTTGATAGCTGCCTGATCAGTTAGAGTGGACCCTTTTTAGCTTTGTCTGCCTGTTACTCACTTGTCAGCTCCTTTTATCTGATTGTTCCCTAGGCAGCATCCTTCCGCCTATCTTCCAAAGAGATTCTCACATTCCACTGTAACTTCAGTTTGCTTACTTGTATTGCACACTCCAAACCAAGAGTAGCTGATTGTAGTTCTCTTCTGCTATTCAGTAAGTCATCAATTTGCTATAGCAGCTATAGGATAAGAAATAGTTGCCTGACTGGTTGCTGAAAGAGTAGGATCCTCTCCATTTCCTTCTCCCTGGACTCAGGGCACTTTTCAGGATTTACTCCGGTCATTTCTTTAGTACAAATGATTAGAAAAAAATAGAAAAACATTGCTAGACACTCTGCTAGAGAGCAGTTCCCTGAGGATGGGCTCCAGCACAAGTCCGAAAGCTCAGACAACTAAATCCCTGGTCCCAGTGATCGACCCAGATTGGATCCTGCAACATTATCCTAGGAGATGTATATTCACCTTCATTTGACAAAGCCAGATCTCCGTTCTAGATGTCAGACATGGAACCTACTTTAGTGTAGCCAGCTCATATTGACCCACATGCTCAACCTGTTCACGTATTATCCAACCATGTTTGTTTGGAAATAAAAATATCCAAGTTCCATATTTTAATTTAAGCCCAAATGAGCCCAATGGAACTACCTTCGAAGTAAATATTTTGAGTAGTCATGCCATGGGCTTTGGGGGGAGGCATGGTGAACTGAAGATATCTCTGCAAATTCAGAAACAACAACCACAGCAAAGACTAAAGAATCGATGAGTACACTCGATTTTTTGCAACCTTCTGGCTAAGAAGAGGACTGGAGATCACCCAATATGCTCCAGGCAGCTGCTTCTCATGATGATATCAAGGTGATAACAGTCTTCCATAGGTTTGAGCATCAGGAGATGAAGAGAATAGCCACTTTGCTTGTAACTGCGACAGAGACTTTTAAAGGGTGCTACGTTTGCAACCCTCACTTCCTAATCACTTTGAGAAATTGTCTTTAGCCATGTAAAAGCTATTCAAGACTTTCAGAATGAGAAGCTTGAAAAGTCACTGTGAGTTTAGCTTCAACTCTAACAAAACAAGTCAATTACATGCTTAAGAAATTAAAGAACTTGAAATAAATTGCAAAAAGCTAAATACAATTTGCTTTTAGATTTTTGATCTAATAAAGTTACAAACAGATTAAGAGCCCTGTTAAAGTTGGGGTATTCTTTACTAATAAGCTTTTGGAATTGAGAACTCCATTTATTTATGGAGCTTCCTTAAAAATGGAGCCTCTACAGGCTCATGACAATAGTACCCACTTGCAAAATAGCATGAGATTGCCATGAGGCAGCCTCTATAGGAAATGCCTCACATTGCATTGGCCAGATGTCCCTCTACAAAAAAATCCCCCCAAAATCAGAAAAGTAAGTTGGTGCTGCTGGGCCCTTGAGGTGGCTAAGAAACAAGCTGAATCTCATAAATCCTTTGAGTAGCTGACTGAGAAGTAGGATAAGGCCTACAAACTGTAACACTTGCGCCCATCCCCCAAACACCAGTAGCTTCTGCTTCCTGTCTTTAGGCTCCATTTGGTGGCTGGATAGGAAGGAGGCTGAAGATTAAAACCTGTGCCTCCCATTAGCTTCTGCTGCCCAATTTTAGCTCCCTTAGGTGGCTGAGTAGTTGGATTGGCACCAGGCCAAGACCTGGGGGAAACCAAGGGGCAAGGAGTAGAGTGTAACAGAATAACAGAGTTGGAAGGCACTTTGAAGCTCTTCTAGTCCAACCCCCAGCTCAGGCAGGAAACCCTGTATCATTTCAGATAAATGGTTGTCCAATCTTTTCTTAAAAACCTCCAGTGCTGGAGCATTCACAATTTCTGGAAGCAAGTCATTCCACAGATTAACTGTTCTGTCAGGAGAGCAGGTGGTGAGGGCCATTAAGGGGGTCCATCTTGTTTAATGGCCATCACCACTTGCAACCCTAATGGGCAGTCTCCCTTACAGTCATAAGTCAAGGATTACTCTAGCCGCCTAGAGTTCCCCTTGATTGGGGAAAAGAGGCGGGGTATAAATTTAAATAAATACATACATACATACATACATACATACATACATACATACATGTATATAGCTCAATCGCATCTTGTCTCAACTACTTGTTTTCAAGCTAAGGACTCTCAAATATTCTGACCTTTCTAATCCATAGGGCAAGAATTAAAACAATCACTGTCCTCTGATACTTTTTACAATACTATTATCTTTTTTCAAATGTAACCACCAGAAGTGGAAGAGAGGCGGGATATAAATCAAATAAATAAATAAAAAAAATAAGTGGACACAGTATCACAGTTGTTGATGCAGTATATATTTGTGTAAAGGCTTTACAATGTTGCAGTTCTACTTCTATGTCAAAATCATGGATAAGAGTGGCAAAAGCATTTATCAATAAAATATCTGTTGCAAACTTTATATAAGCATCAGGAAGGGCATCTGGTCAATAAATTCTCAGCTCCATTCAGACACCCCAACTTTACCCTGAATTAAGGGATTACAGGTTTGCAAAAAAGATGATATGGGATTCATTCTTTCCCAAATCCTGGAAAATTCTTTCACTAACTCGGTGTGGTTCCTGCCTTCTTTCATATCTGATCTGGATACAATCAGAGCAGAGGTGGTATTCAGCCAGTTCTGACAGGTTTGGGAGAACTGATAGCGATAATTTTGATTGGTTCCGAAAACTGGCAAATACCACCTCTGATTGGCTGACCATGTAGCCACGCCTACCAAGCCACGCCCACAGAACTGGTAGTAAACAAATTTGAATCCCACCACTGAATCAGAGACAAAAGCTTCTAGGAAACCTCTAGATTAGATAATTTCTATGCAGAAGGGGTGATACCTATACACAGGAACTTAACCTAAAGTAGTTCTCTATTTCCCTATTAAAGTTAAAGATATTGGTTTAGCCGGTTGTATATATATATATATGCTATTCCACTCTAATATAGATCTTCAAAACTTGTCTTGTTGGGTATTCATTTTATACCACGGAACATTTTTATCTGACTTTTATACATCGTTGCATTGAGTTTCCTTAATGATGTTTTCCTAATGTCTTACCTTTCACTCCCAAACTTCAAAGCAGTTTTGAAATTCTGAATTAAGCAATTTTTTATTACCCCAGAAAATATTATATTATAAATGCCTATACCTATCCTCCAAAAGAATGGAATTTATGAAAGGGAGATAAGTGGCAGTAAAAGCAAAAAAAAAGGTAGTTCAAATAAATGACCCTATTATAATAAAGAATGTTGTAAATCTTTTCTTGTTTTAATGGAAACACATTACAAAACTACTATAGGCATCAATAAATAAAACTGGCTGGCACCTTCTATCTTAATATAATATGATGCAGCCTGCATTTGCCACATAGTTATGAAGAAGCTTTATTTGCTTTATAATATGGTGTTGATGTGATTTATGGCTGCTACATATCTTTTAAATTAAGATTTCTGTGATCGTTGTTTTCTATTAAGGCAAACACAATAATATTTCTCCCTTTTCAAAACAAAAAACTATTCATTATGCAGCATATTTCAGTCGCTCATCTGGAAGATGACAATGATTAATTTCTGCTGATGAATTGGTTTCTTCCAATAATTAATTTAGGATAGTCACTATTTTAATAAGTAAGATATAAATTTTACAGAGTATTTCTGGTTAAGTAAATGATGCAACATCTTCATATAACTGACTATAACTTATGGCTCTCATATTAATCTGTCAGATATTTGGAGAATATAGCATTGCAACAAAACACACTGCATAGTACTGATACTTTTAGGAAAAGATACATACAATATTTGGGGTACAAAACAACTGCAGATGATCACTAGATGGCAAGAAAAAGTAGGAGCTTTTCTCTTTATTGCCATTTAGTAATTATCCAGATTTTTGCATCTGAAATGTGTAATCTGAATTAAATATGAAATTATTTTTAAAAATAACAATGAGGTTAGTTGCATTGTTTAGTAAATATATTTCTCTGGAGAAAGCTGTATTACTAGGAAAGATGGAATGAAAAAGAAGAAGAGAACAATCAACAGCAAGGTGGATGAGCTACCATTGATGGAAGACTTGAAGTATCAATTAGGGACAAATGATCATGGAGAAATCCTATCTATATGGCTGCTAAGAGTCACTACCATCTTGACGACACATGATCAATCAATCAATCAATTTTATTTAGCTCATTTTTGAGAAGGTGTTCTATGAACTTTACTGTATTTGATTGCTAAATTATATTCAAAATGCTGATAAGGGCATTTTGGCTATGTTTTCATCTAATGTAACTGAAAGATAAAATCTGCTTATAAAATAATTCTAAACTAAAGGGAAAGATATTTTTTGTTTTTTTAATACTGTATTTTGGAAATGTCCTGTTTTTTTTCACCCTTTAAGAAGGACTTCCTCTTGCCAGTTGCTATTTTCATAAAATTTTGCTGATATTACTTGTTTCCCCACTAATTATAGGATGTAGCATTTAGTTACTAACTGATTAAACACCACAATCCTAACTTATTTGCACACATAATTATTACTTCAATGGACTATTTCTGCAATTTCATACTGTAAATAGTCCTGTTTTTCAGTCACGTTCACTAGTTATGTTCAAATATGTGTGCAGGTAAAGGACATGGCTATTTATATCTAAGTAAGTTTGATAAGAGGTATTATTAAACACAAAGTTTATCTATGCTAAGATAACATAATTTGGCCCAAAAATAACAAAAATCAAAATAATTGTGGTACAATGAGTTTAGGCAAGGTGTGGTCAATTGTAATGACTCTACGATATTGATAGATTTTTTTTATATAACAAAATAATTGGTGCGTGTGTGTGCTGTTCACAGTATTAAACAAATTATTTCCAAAGTTAGTTATTTTATGGAGAGTGAAATTATTTTTAAAAATCTGGCAATCATAAATATTAAGGCCCACTACCACTGAACTACTTAAGGAAATTTATTATTGAAAATTTGAAATCTACATAAGTAGTCGTAAGTAGTCCTCATTTAATGACTATCCTATTTACTGACCACATGATATTACAACGATGCTGAAGAAGTAGTTTTGGCCCTCATACAGTATTTATCTTCATTAAACCATCCCTGCAGTCATGTGATCCAAATACTTCATAGCCAGTTTCACAGACATAAACAGAGTTAATGGAGAAGCTGGCACTAAAATTTTAAATCATGGTCATGTAATATCTTAATAATTTAGGACAAATTTAGGATTGACTTACCAGTCCAAATTGTGGTTGTATCTATACAGTAATTGCCTAAGGGGCATTATTTTTGTTATACAGTTTAATCTTACAAACCGAACCCTCAATTCCTTCGAAATAAATTTTGCAATCTCAAATAGGCTTCTGTATGAAACTTTAGTTAAAGTTTGTTCACGTTTTTTAGTTGTTATATGTTATAAAAAGACAGAATCACTTGTCTGAGATGGGTGACTATTGAAATTAAATACATAAATAGCAATCTGGAGGCAAAAGGGGAAGTGAGGTAGGGTATAAATCGAATAAAATAAATAAATAAATAAAAAGTTACTTCAGAGATCATACTTTGTGAAACTCAGTTTTGTCTTACTGCTACAGATATAAATATGAGGTTAAAGGGCAGCTTTCTGACTACTGTAAATATACTAATAGTTATAAATTACTGCAAATATTAATAAAATTATGCAGCAGCTTCACAACCAAAAGTTCCAAAGCTTTCTTTAGGGTACAGTTCATCCAATGCTGAGATTATCACTTTGTCTAAAAAAAAATCTAGTAAAGTTGCCTTGGAAAGAAGCTCAAATAAAATTAAAGTGAGCTCGGGAAAAAAAACCAATTACCATATTTTTCGCTCCATAAGATGCACCTGACATAAGACGCACTTAGGTTTAGAGGAGAAAAACAAGAAAAAAAAATCAGGCAAGTCTGAGAGGATCACAGATAGGTGTCCTCTCATGTGCCAGCTCTGCCTATTAACTCCTGCACTGCTGAAAAGAGACAGAAGAGACAGGCAATGACAAAGACAGAAGAGGCGGGATTCAGCACTGTAAAAGCACCCCACCGCAGTGGCCCGGTTGCTATTCACCAAAGGACCGACCGACACCGAGACATTTCCACCCACTTTTGGGGGGAAGAAAGTGTGTCTTAGGGAGCGAAAAATATGGTAAATGGAAATTTCATATAATCAGATAACTTTTATGCTTTAGCATTTTCACTCCTGCCTACTTCCCAGCAGCTGTTGCTTTTGTAATTGCTCAGAGAAGCACTGACTAAAGCAGTTGATAAATTCATTCTTTAACTGTGAAGCTGGTTATGAAGCATCTGAATCTCAATCACATAACTAACTGCAGGAATGCTGCAGTGATCATAAATATGATGCCAATTGTAAAGTTACACAACTGCTTGCTTAAACAATTGAGATTTTGCATCAGATATTGCTAAACCCTAGACTCACAGATATGGGGCAGTATTTAACAAAACATGCATCATGACTTTATAATGCAAACCCTGTGACTTACACAGTTACATTGGAAGTCAGGAAGGACAAGAGTTGTGCTACAATGTCATGCATATTATTTTTGACAATGAACATTAGTAGCAAATACTTGTGCTTTATCTTTATATAAATCTTTATATAATTTATATTGATCATGGTATCCTTCTGGCTCGGCTCAGGGGGTTGGGAGTGGGAGGCACCGTGTTGCGGTGGTTCTCCTCCTACCTCTCTGATCGGACCCAGTCGGTGTTGGTGGGGGGGCAGCGATC
>JANHGC010006606.1:30378-49106 GCA_027560395.1 Boaedon fuliginosus | reverse complement strand
GCGCAGCTGTTCTGTCAAAGTGCTTGCAGAACCGCACCAAGATTTCTGAGTCGATCACGCGCAGCATGCTTTTGACAGCCGTTTGGAAAGCGCGCCTATGAAGCGGGTAACCAGCGAACCGGGAGAAACCCATCCCTGATTATATTCCTGTAAAGGTTTCAATATGATTTACATTGCTTTATCATTGCTATGTAACATTTCTGGGACTATGTAATCAATGACCTTGCTAGCCCTTACAAGCCATCCCCTGTGTTAGGCACTATGATCCATCACACACTTGAACATTTATGTATTTAATCAATCATAGATTCAACCCCCTGGAGCAGGCACCATCACCAATCCCCCTTGTTTTCCAAATGGACTAGGTCTTTAAGAAGCAATCTCTTGTCCTCTCCTGTGCTCTGGTCAGCGGTGGGAGATTAATATGGTACAACACAATACATGGAAAGAGTTCCATACTTAAACCCATATAAGAACTAAGAACATGCTCACTCTTTCATGTGGAGCAGTGCTGTAGGTATTGTATGATCAAACTAGTGTTCCTATATTGAGTGCCTTTGAATCTTTGGGCCCTGAAAAGGAAAAAAGAAAACCAGCTCCTGTCTTCTAGCAAGGAAAGTTGAGCACAGGCTTTTTCTCTGACTCAGTGAGCAGTTGATTTGCATGTGAGGTGCAGAAATACCTGGCCTCCAAGAATTTAACTTTAAGGGTCTTGCTGCTTGATAATGTTTCTAGTCATCCTGTGGCCCTCCAGTTCAGCACCCAAAACTTGAGATTTCCTTCTTGCTGCCTAAACTACCATTTTGAGCCAACTGAAGGGACAAGGTCTGATAGTGACTTTCATTTCCTGTTAAAACTTGCCACACCTTATTTTGCACCTTATGCTCAATCTTTGGAGGTAATGTAGCAGAGAGTGGCTGAAATTCTGTATGACCATTTGTTGTCAGTTTATTTATACATTTATTTATTTATTTGTCAAACTTGCATGCCACCCATCTTGCCAAAGGTGTTGAGTACTGTAAAGCAGGACCAGCTTAAAGAACCAGTTGATGAATAGTTTCTAGAAACCTGTTTTTTCTAATAATGTTGTAAATAATTTCAACTGTTGCTCTGTGCTCTCATTCATAAAACTAACTGGGGCACCTATGTCTATAAGAGCTGAGAGCTGTATTCCCTTATTTGGTTGAATAAAGGTTCACAGGATAATACCTCTTGTAAGCTGCCTGAGCTCTTCTTAGTTGTTTGAGGGTTGGCTTGCTGGGTTCTTGAGGGGAATGTGAAGTTTCGCAAAGTTTTAGAGCATTTTGGATACTTGAAGGCTACATGGGCTTTGGTTCCACAGATGTACTACTTTGTAGCTGAGTCATGTAACTACTTTTGTCATTTTGGCTGTGTGGCTGGGGTTCCAAAGTAGAAACAATTTTGAAGTTTGTCCTTCTGTATCTCTGCTGAGGACAGGATTCTTTTTACCTCTCCTGTTTTCCTGATTTCTAGGGCACTGATCTCTGACAAGGTTACTGGAGAGGAAGTGAGGTAGATTTACTCTTCTTTACCTTATTATTTCCTTGGTGCCTCAACTCTTTCAACCATACATGAATTAATGCATAACACTGGAATATTTCTTCTAGATCAGGGATGTGAAACTCACGTTGTCACAGCAGCATCACATGACATATTGGGACTTTTTTTCCTTTTGCTAAACCGGGCATGGGCGTGGCCAATATGTGATGCATTTGGCCCACAGTCCGGAAGTTTGACAGCCCTGTTCTAGATTTTCTAACTCAGAATTAGTACATCAGCAAGAACTCCCCAAAACTAGTTAGTCAAACCATATCATTCCATTTCATATCTCTTGAATATGATTGAAAATCCAATATGTACTTGTGAATGCTGCAGTTGACTTGCTTTAGCCTATGAATCTTTCCATTTGTTGAGGATTTTGTAATCTGATCATTAAATGACACTCTAAATTTTTGCATGGAACTCTGGTAATTATCCAGTAAATGAATCTTTGCCTTCGATGAGCCAACTTGATTACCCCTTTTTTGAGCAGAATTGCAACAAAATTGATTTTGGAGCAACAAAGAAAACCCTGCTGAGCTGCTCCTGACTAAAAGTTTGTCCCAAGGTTATGCTCCCTATACCATAGCATCATGTACATTTGTTATTTGTACATCCATTTGTTGTTTGTACACCCATTTGTTTCAATAATGCTTCAGCAAATTGTTCTCTGGGTATTGAAATGCCCTAAGAATCTGATGCCATCTCTACATTCAAAGGCACAGTTTGGTGCCTGATTGGAGAAGGTAGAGGCTTTCAAGACTAATGTAAATCTTCAAAATATCCAAATCAGGAAATTGTCGAGTTCAATACAAATAGTTCTTGATTTATTATGACAATTGGAATTACTGTTATAAATTGGTGTAGTCCTAAAGTGAGTCATCATGTAATGAGACCAGATGTTATGACCATTTTATCAAGGTTGTTAACTGAATCATGTGGTTGTTAAGCAATTCTAGCTTCCACAATTGACTTTGCTTGTTGGCAGCTGGATGGGAAAATTGAAAATAATGATCAAGTGGGCACAGCATGCTGTAACCTTGATAAATGTGAGCCAGTTGCCAAGTGCCTGAATATGATTCTATGACAATGGGGGTGATGCAACAGTTGTAACTTTGATGATGGGTTGTATGCAGGGGTGGGTTTCTCCCGGTTCGCTGGTTACCCGCTTCGTGGGCGCGCTTTCCGAATGCCTGCACAGCTGTTCTGTCAGAGTGCTTGCAGAACCGCAATGAAATTTCTGAGTCGATCGCGCGCAGCACGCTTTTGACAGGCATTCGGAAAGCGCGCCCACAAAGCGGGTAACCAGCGAACCGGTAGGAACCCACCCCTGATAAAAAGGTATTTACCCTAGTAAAGATATATTGTATATATTATATTATATATTAGATGCAATAATAACACATAATGTGGGGCCCTTATGGCAAGAATATGTCAACTGAGAAAGCTTTGCATAGGGAAATAATATCAAGCTGTTCCAGATGGTTTTGTGAATATTTAATTATACTATTTATTACTGCCTTTAATAAATTTAATAAGTTATACATTTAATATTTTTCAAAACTGTAATCTTAGTATGTAGAGCAGACAATTGGATACAGCTATAAATATATTCTCATCTGTATAAGCAATATTTGATGGGGCAATTCTAGTGTGTTTCAAAAGAAACTAAAATATTCATTGAAAAATTAAGGATCTTCTTGGATACACTCATCACTCTATGCTAATAAACTCTGAAAAGTACTTTTTAAAAATATAGTGAAAATGAATTAAAAAGCAGAAGAGCATGCTAAACCTTTTGGATACAGATTGACCCAAGTAAAAATAGTCCAATGCCTCATGAACAGATGCTACTCTTTCTGTGTACAATATAGCTCTTTTATAACTTTTCTCCTTACCTACAAACTCCAATATATCCCACAAATCTGTTCTGAAACTTTATAAAATTTCCAGAAACATTTTTGAGGCTTTTTAAAGGTTTGGATTGCTCCCAATCCCAGAATAAGAGTTGGAATGGTCCCAATCCCAATAGAAAAAGTTCTGTTACCAGAAAAATATTTCTGCTTATATTCATTGCCCAGATCTTATATCTTGGGAACTACCGGCATAAGAATTCTTAAGATCAAAATGTTTTGCATCTTTTGTTAAAATACAGTCAGCATGTTTTTATAACAGCATTTTATAAACTGTTTTTGCTTTTTAAATAAAAGAATTGATGAAGAGATGAAGAATTACTAAAGTATTCATATAAAATCTTACCATGAACAAAAATTGAGTGTTTTATATAAAACTTAAAATAGAGAATTAGGTAAATTGGTGAATTCAGCCTCTTTTGATTAAGTTTCTATGTATTTTTATTTGCTTTACAGGATAAAATATTTTTAAGAAGCATTTCTGGGCAAAGTAACATTTCAAGAGATTAGTAGAGTTTTCCATAAGTACTAGGTTAACAATAAAATATAGGTCAACATACCAGAGCATATTTAAAAATAATTTTCATGAAAATTGTCTGAAATTATTATATTTTTATCCTGCCATTTCTCAAAAAAGGGTGTATTATATATATGATTCTCTCCATTATTTTAATGTCTCAGTATGGAACATGGGATAACATCACCCGAAAAAGATAATTCTCTCCACCAAATTTATGGCTAAAACGAGATTTGTATTTGCATTTTCCACCTAATTACTTACTATTATTTAGTAAATTTAAAATTTTAATTAAATTTAAAAGTAAATTTAAAATCTAAAATTATGTACAATTTCCTTATATTCTTGTTTTCTATTGAAAGTAATAGTGTAAGTTATGAAAATTAAAAAATAAACTATGAATAAAATTATACTTCTGTGGGTGAGATTTTCATGGCTTTTAAAGAGGAACATAAAAATAGTTCCAAATTGAGGGCAAAGAAATTGTAAACATGCACTGCATCAAATCTTGGAACTGAAAAATGAAAAATAAATGGAAATTTTCCCTACTTAGATGTGTGAAATTTCAAAATACACAGTGTGTATTTTATAGCCTTTTGAAAGACTATAAACACCATTAATACAGGCTTTGAACAAATACTTACCTAACTCAGGTTTCAGTTCAGTTGGTAAGCTTAATTTTCTAGACATCTTTGCTGAAAAATAATGTATAGTTTTGTAATAAAACTAGACTGATCATATTTTCAGAGAATATGAAATAATTAAAATTGTCAGTTTTCAAATTCAGAATTCATATATTAGTTCTAAGCAAGGAAGTATGTGTATGTAAACAAATATTTATGAAAAGTTTAATTACAAAGGTGCAATGAGAGTATGACAATTACTTTTTTTGGAATTAAAGCAAGTTAAAAATACTAATATTTAAAAGTATTATGTTTTCAAATGTCTTTATTGTGGCACATTAGATTTTCTGATTTATATTTGTGCTCTCCCAAATACATATTTTAATCAATACAAGTCAAGATGGAGCCAAAGTTATTTAAATATCTTTTTATAAGACAATATTCTGTCCCAAATATTGCAATTCCAAAATGGCAAAGATCACAGAAAATTGCCAGGAGCCTCCAAAAGCCCCTATATGTTAGAAAGAATTTCAGAATTATAGGAAAATTAAAACACCACAGAGGGTAAAATATAGGCTACACGGGACTATTAGAGATATACTATGGGAGAAACTGCTAGCATATTTATAAATGATGTTTTTTGACAGCCATAGCAAACATTGGGATGAGTGAGCATTCTCTTTCCAATGACAGCGCTGGGTCCCACTATTCTTACTCCTAGCTTGTGTAGGGAAAAGGAAAAGAGGTTTTCAAAGAGACATTCTGCCTCTATTATTGAGACAGATATAACCCGAATAAAGAGGATTCTATTATTTGGTTATATAATACAAGATTTATCCCTTAAAGCTTGCAGTTGCTAAGAATAAAACTGTTTCTTAAGGCATCTTGTGATACAGCTTTTAAAAAAAACAAATAATAAAAATAAACATGTTTTACATCAATAAATAAGACAAGGCCATGCTTTGCAGGAAAATAAAATATTAAACAAATACACTATAGTGGCTAAAATCTAGAGTCAGAAAGCTTTAAAAGAATCTAAATGAAAAAGCCTAATTAGAACTGTAGCTACTATAAACATATCCTTTTCATCAAGCATCCTTGGAATTACTGAACTGTTTCCGGGAAGTTCTACCAATTTCCCTTCTTCTTCAGAAAATACAAATTATGTTAATAAAAGGCCTGGGGGATGAATCTTTGCAAGGCTGTTATTTGCTACTTCTTTTTGCTTTAGAGTAATTAATTTGGCTTACAGGTAAGTGGAGTAAAATTATTGTTTTATGTTATGTAAAATCACCGTTTGCATTATATTGTGCATATTGCTTTATATGTTGTTAGCTTAAAATATAGTTGAAAATAATTATAGAATTTAACACGCTCTCTGGTATTAAATTAAGAATCTAGGCAGTTTAACCCTTATTAAATATAATTTTTACAGAATTTAATACAATTATCTCTTTATTTTAGGGGAGTTTTCAAAATCCACAATGGAAATCTTTTCACCACCTTGAAGACAGACAAAGACAGCAACACAGGTTCATGCAAACTTGAATCCACACACACAGTTTAAAAACGCTAAATTTCTGTAGGCATTAGAAACCTGAAGATTGGAAATTATAATTAGTATACAACATTTCTCCATCTTTTTCCTATTAAAAAAATAGTACCTTTACCTCAGCCATTAGTAAATATTCAAGTATACTGCACAATAACCAGTAAAAAGTTTACACATGGCCAAATAACCTCTAATAAATGAAACCAAAAAGTGTTGACTATTATCTGATTAGATTTATCCACACTTTCAAATAGCGGCTACACTTTTGTTTCACTTAAAACACACCCAATGGCATAATACGTAATAATCTGATTAATTTTAATCACTCCCTTTTTAAAACTGCAATCTACTGTAAACAAAAGGTCCTATTTGACAAGGACTTTATTACGCCCAATATATTAAAAGAATGTTGGTATTGAATTATAATCATATATATTAAAAGTGCTTATAAGGGCAAATTCTACACAATCCACAAAGCAGAAAAAAATTAGTCACCAATGGTTTAACATGTAAGTGACCCATCTAAATCCTAAATACTGAATAATAATTATATATCATATATTCCATGTGTCAATTAAAAAATTAAAGACTTATTACAATATATATGACATGTGTGCATATATATGCACACACATCAGATATATTATAATAAGGAAGTCTATAATTTTTTCATTGACAAATAGAAATTTCAATGGCACTTAGAAAATCTGCACACTGGAAAAATTTCCATCATTCAATTACTAAAGAAAACACTACTTGGAACACATATTGTATACTATGCTGATACATTACAATGCCCTAGATTCTTGGGAGAGCTTGATGCATAGGAAGGCCATTCCAACTAAAGAACTGGCAGCTGAGATTTCGCACTGTTGTGTATATAATAATTTTATTAACAATAGAAAGTTTTATTAAAATCTATTGCTTTAAAATTTCATATGCAAGACTATTCAGTGCATCATTTGATCCTTTTATTTTTTTCCCCCCTCAACTCTACTCAACTAGTCTTAAATACAACCATGCATTGTTTGGATTAATTTTGGCACCAAAACATCATTTGTAAAACTGATTGCTCTGTCTTGTTCCACTTATTATAGAAACTAAGATAGATTTAATCCAATGCTTTCCTCATTTTATACAGGAACAAAATCACATTGCCTAGTTTATCATTTTTGACAGACATTTGCAAATAAAAACTTTTATTTGTTGAAGTGGATTGTTGCAATTAGGGTACAAACTGAACTAGAGATTCTTTTTGCTTAGATTTGCTTTTTACCTTCTTGTTAACAGGAAGTTTGGAGAATTCTACTGTATCTATATTGTTTTGAATGGCAAGAGAAAATACAGACAAATTCCTCTAGTGTTGAGAAACTAGTATTTATTTGTAAATCTTAATGAACTTCTTTATGGCGTTTGAAACTGCCAACCATTCTTTGGAAATGAAAGGTATTTTTCTCTGAAAACTTCATGAGGCTGGTAGTTGTAGGAAGCACTTTTTGATAGACCCGTGAATGTGAATTTAAACATTTCTAGAGATTTTTAACCTTGAAATAAATCTTGTTTAATTTTGACCCTGGAGAAAAAAGTAAAAACCCCCACCATTTAATAATATAAAGTGGTGCTATGAAAAAATAAAACTTGCTATATAAATCTTGATTTACTGAATAATGTTTTTGTAGTCAAACATATTATCCCATAAATCAAAACATATGTATGATTTTTCCATTAAATAACAAGTTAGTAAAAACCCAATTATAATTTACAAAGTACTAATGGAACTAAAATAAGATTAATACACTGAAAGTAAACATTTTATCTTTCAACAAAAAATGTGATGCTTTCTTTACAAACTATTAAATTTGCTGTGATATATTTTGAATCTGAAGAGCAAACATAGTGGAACAGAGTGCACCTTCTAACTTTCCCTAACTTGGAATTAATGAATCAAGCAATAATTTTCTTATTTTTCACTGCAAACTTAGTCCTTTGAGACCTACTCAGGCAAGCAGGAAAATAGATAAAGAGTGTCATCAGGGAAAAAAGCAATGAATTCTTTTACCTTCTCTTATGAAAATGAAAATATCCCCCCCTCCAACTTCCCAAGAACAATAATCCTAACTCTTAAAAGGACTAAGTGTCCTAAGTATAGCAACTGGAATAATTCAGTACAGAAAAGGCTTGTAGTTGCATTGGTATTAGGTATCATTGGTGGAATACAAAAGTTTACAATATCTAGAAAATTTGTGATTTTTTTCACAATTCTAAAAAAATAAAAAATGAATTTACCTTTCCCCCCAATTCTTCAGTCCAGTTTAATTTCCCCCAATTCTTCAGTCCAGTTTAATTTCCCCCAATTCTTCAGGAAAAATGTAAATTCCTTTTTGTGGGGAGAAAAGTTTCTTCCTTCTTTCCCCCTCCAGAAATATTAGTTTTGTATCTATTTATCTGGAATAATTATGTGACCAGAACTTTAGAGATTATTAAACAGAATGATTAATTTTTATTTTTCTCTGCTACTTAGTCAAAGCAATTGCTGAAAGTAATCATAAATGGTAAGGTTGGTACTTACCGTGAACCTCCATTTTCTGTGGACTCTGTGATGGGATCAGTGATGCCAATCGAGCAACTTAGATTGACCTTGAGGGATGGAGCTCCGCTTGTTGCCCAGACTGACATAGCTTAGAGAAGGGCTGTAGCCCACCTGAAAACTGAGACACCCATGGAGACACCACTCCTCTCCTTGACCAAGTTTAATCATGTCCTTAAGGAAAACCATAACACAACCAATGTGATACAAGATCCCCGACGGGGAACAATAGACCAAAAAATAAGGTCCGGGAGAACCCGGCTGGATATAGGATGGAACATGTTGACCCCCATAGACAGACAGAATGGGCAGGACACCAATCCCATCATGGAGTCCACAGAAAATGGAGGTTCACGGTAAGTACCAACCTTACTATTCTCCAGTGGATAACTCCATGATGGGATCGGTGATGCTAATGGGTACTACTACCTCAGCCGTGCTCTAAGGGAGGGGTCTCTGACCCGGGTCAATGGCTGTCTGAAGCACCCTGTGACCAAAGGCCACATCTCTGGCCGCATACCTGTCAACCTTATAACGTTTAATGAAGGTATGGGGTGAACTCCAGGAGGCTGCCCTATAGATCTGTTCTAGGGAGGGGCAAGCCCTGAAAGCAGCGGAGGTGGCCATGCCCCTTGTAGAGTGCTTCAGCTACCCTTAGGAGCCGCAAGGCCTAGAGACTCATGGGCCAGCACGATGGATTCTCTAATCCATCTGGAGATGGAGGAGGGGGAAACCTTAAGTCCCCGATTCTTAACATTAAAGGAGACAAACAAGAACTCCAACTTCCTAAACTGGCAAGTTCTCTGGGTGCAGAAAGAGAACACCCGCTTAACATCCAGGCAATGCCACTCCTTTTCCTGGGCCTTGGTTGGGTTAGAGTAGAAGGAAAGGAGGAAGGTTTCAGCTGAAGGTGGAACAGGGAGTTTACCTTAGAAATGAATGAGGGATCCGACCTTAGGACAATACTATCCCTGTGGAAACTGCATAACTGGGGAGAAATTGAGAGAGCTGCCCATCTGGAAGACTGACACCCATCTGGAAGATACTATGGCCACCAGGAAGGTCATCTTAATGGTGAGGACCTTAAGCGGGCAGGTGGCCAAAGGTTCGAAGGGAGGCCTAGAAAGGACCTGTAGAACGAGAGTGAGATCCCAGGTGGGGATTCTCACCACAGGAGGAGGATTAATCAAGCTGACTTCCTTTTAAAAATTTTGAAATGGGGATGTGCTGCCAACCTGGAACCTGTGGGAAACCCCAATATTGAGGAAATAGCTGAAACCTGACGTTTTAGCATAGCTGTGCTAAGGCCTTTGTTGAGGCCATCATTTAGAAAACCCACAAGGTCCTGAATACGTAATTTCTCTGGGTCTAACCAGCTCACAGTGCACCATTTACAGTGGGGCAAAGAAGTATTTAGTCAGCCACCAATTGTGCAAGTTCTCCCACTTAAAAAGATGACAAAGGCATGTAATTGTCATCATAGGTATACCTCAACTATGAGAGACAAAATGAGAAAACAAATCCAGAAAATCACATTGTCTGATTTGTAAAGAATTTATTTGAAAATTATGGTGGAAAATAAGTATTTGGTCAAAATCAAAAGTTCATCTCAATATTTTGTTATATACCCTTTGTTGGATATATAGGATGTCGGCCAGGTAGCAAGGCTGAAACTCCCTGCAAGCAGAGGAAGGCAATTGCTGTTATCAGGACCTTGGAAAACATCCTTGTGGAGGAGGCCAACTCAAAGGGTAGGGCCTTGAACTGGTAATAGGAGCTGTATGGGGACATGAAGATAGGCTTCTTGGAGGTCCAGAGAGGCCATGTAGTCCCCTTTCTGAATGGAACCAAGGATGGAACGAAGTGTCTCCATCTTGAAATGCAGGCAAGCAGGCCAGCGATTGAGCCACTATAGGTCTAAGATCGACCTTGTGTCCCCTAATTGCTTTGGGACCATAAAGAAATGGGAATAGACCCCCCCATCCCCCACTGTGGTGAGGGAACCTGCTCGATGGCTGAGATGGTCAGAAGATGTTGGATGGCTGACCGGGTGTGGAGATGCTTGATGGGGCATCTGGATCTCCTCACCTAGATGAATCTGTCCTGTGGGAGGCATTGGAGCTCGAGGGAATACCCATGGCCAACTGTGTCCCTCACCCAACTGTATGTGGTGATGGACTCCCAGTGGCCTGCAAAGAACAAAAGCTGCCCAACGGGTGGGATGGATGAGGCTGGGTAGTCACTGCTGTTGTTTGCTGCTAGGCTTGGTTGTAAAGTTCCTAGACTGCTGGCTGAACTTAGGCCTCTGCCTCCACAACTGCCAGATGGGTTGCTGGACCCTGAAGAGGTTTGGTTAGAGGATTGGGGATGAAAAGAGGACTGCCTGTGGCAGAATGAGGGGGAGGACTTGGCCTTAAGTCTAGTAGGGAGCATCTTCCTCTTGCATCTGGATTCCAGGAGGAAGGGATCCAGGTCCTACCCGAACAGCTTGGATTCCTTGAAGGGGAAGGCGACCAGCTTAACGTGGGTCGAGCTGTCCAAGTCCCAATTCCTGAGCCATGTGATTCATTGGACTGCTACGGAAGAAGCCATAGCCCTGGCTGACAGTTGCATGGTGTTGCTGGTGGCATCGGCTGCGAAGGTGGCAGTAGTGGCGATCTTGTGCAGTTCAGATTGAGCAGACTAGAGGAGTTCGACCTGCTCCGCGAACCTCTGGCACCAGAGGACCATGCCCAACAGGTCAGGGAGGTGGCAATGAAGGCTTTGAGGGCGCCCAAGGCTGCTTTGAAGGATCTCCTTGCTGATTCCTCTACCCGCTTATCAAGGGTGTTCTTGGGGAATCTGAAGGAAGAACAGAGGGACATCCGAGTGCCACTATAGGTGCATCCATGACTGGCAACTGAAACCATGTTGCCTGATCCCCAAGGATCCTATAAAATTTCAGCGAGTTGGCCCGGGAATCCCTGGTGTGCAAAGGAGAGGCCCATTCCTTCTGAATGATCCTCTGGAAGGCTGTCAGAAGTGGAAACCATTTAGGGAGATCCTGGTGCGTCGGGAGCACTGACCCCGGGGGTTAAAGAGGTGGAAGTTTCCTCCTCTCCCGGCTGGCCAAAGTCCAGTGGAGACTACATTCCGCAGGACCTTAGGGAAGCACTCAGAGTTGGCCAGATTGTCTCTTGGAGGGGCCTTCTTTTTCCCCAGGCGAGATATCCTCAGGGTCTGAGGGGACACTTTCTTGTGTTGGGGCCCTGGACTCCCCTGCGTCCTCCTCTTCCACATCAGAGGGCTCTAGGAGGACGAAGAAGAGAAGGCAAGAGAGCCTCTGGCATTCTCAGGTTGTGTCGAAGACCCCAAGCTGGCTTCCTGCTCCAACTGATCAGGGCATTTAAAGCCTCTCTTCTTTGGGGCCTGTGGGGCTGTGAGGGAGGCCCGGAATTCGGATAGGGCTGTGGCCAGGTTAGCTTATATCAAGGTCTAGACCATGGTTTGAATAGTGGCGTTTAAGTCCTCACAAGGGACTGGAGGCCAGGCTCCTTGTGCGGCCTGGGGCAAGGAGTCCTGTGAGTGGTCCTCCATGATGGTCTAGGTGAATGCAAAAGGCATGAGTCCTGCCACCTTATGAACAATCTCCCTCCCCCAACTTCCTCCTTGCCTGCAGTGGGAAGGGGGCAATGGGGGAGTATTTCATACCCCCTCCCTATGGGAACTGCTGGAGGGCCTTAAAGTTGAAGGCTGCTCCCCTTACTTGACCACTGCCTACTTGAGTAGGGGATCAAGGGGAAGCTGCTGCCACCTCCTGAGTGCAAGGTGGGGTGTGGAGCGGTCCCAGTGCCTTAAAAGGGAGGAAAGCAAAGATGGCCCCCAAGAAAAAAAGGTCAGAAGTTCCTATAAAAATAGTCAAGGGAATAGTTTTGGCTCTGGAGAGCCAAATCTGACCTGCCTCTTCTAGAGGCAAGATTTGTCTGTGCAACAAGCAGATCTCCACCCCTCAAGGTCAATCTGACTTGCCTGATTGGGGGGCAGAGCCCCCGTTAGCATCACTGACCCCATCATGGAGTTATCCACTGGAGAATGTCTTTATTTTGAGGTGTTTTAATTGTAGATGATACCAGATAAATAGAAACCAATACATTAAACTAGGTACTTTTATTGTTTCATAAGTATTGTATTGCATTGGGACTACTGAATTTACAATATTTCCTATTAGATTCGTCCATCTTTCTCAGTTTCCAGAAGAATCTAATATTGATGCTCCTAAAATAACATATAATACAATTTTAAAATCTACATTACATTGCTAGTACAACATAAATGTATCAAGCTGGTTTGGTTATTATAATATAGACTTTTTCAAAATGAAATATAACAAATTTTGTTAAGAATCATTATTCAATGCCATTAATATGATTTTAAAATGTATTTTCCCAAACCATCTGCTAGAATACCCGTCACCATGAACTTACTGAATTCTAATTTCAGAAGAATTATGATGTAAGAAAGTCACTGATTTCAACACTCACACCCAAAAGCTGGAAGTTATTAGTCAATAGTTTTATCAAATATGCAACCAAATATATATAAATTCTTTGAACATTGTCTAAAAGAAAAAAGATTACTTATCAAGTGTGCTATAAAAAGACAAATTTAGAATGAGCCAAGCTCTGTGCAAATACATATATCTTCTTAGATAATTACTAAAATCATAGAAGTAAAAATGACAGAAACTGAAATATAGGGAAGAAAAGCCTTTAGTGCAATAATGTAATATATACTCAAGTGAGCACCACTCAATTAAAGTAAATACTCCCAGGCCAAAGAATTAGAGTTTTAATTTAAACAGAAAACCAGTATCTTTATACTTTAAAATAAAAGTTATAAAGCAAAATAACCATATCCAAGCAAGAAAGTATTCCTATCTGTCCTGAATGTTAATTCATCATTCACCATAGTTACATCCTTACAACAGAAGGGTTCAATCATCATTCACATGTACTGCAAATGTTACAATTTTCAATTTATTGACACTTATATTAGTTTGGTTAGCAGTAATTCAGAAATAAAAATGTGTCATACTTTTATTCTTAAAATAGGAAAGTATAATGGTTCATTTCAACATAATTAGATCTATTCAAGAGGACCAAGTTAAAAATGATTTATGCAGTAATGCTTACAAGATTGAACTTCTTCAATATTTTAAACCAGAAGCCATTTTTTTGGTAGAGGAATGTGTGCATAAAATTAGAAAAAAATTAAGAGCCCATCTCCTTGATTAAATAACAAAGCGAAGTATTTTAGAAATAAGCAAATAAATGGTTAGGAGAGTATTAATTTAATAGTAATGCACTGCAGCTTGCTTTGTTTTACAACTGAATTAAGCGCTGCATAGAATAAAGTGCCAGGAAGGAGCAAAGGATATTTTTGTCTAGTTCCTACCTATATCACTGGCTATCATCTTGGAAAACTTTCTGCTTTTGGTTTTCACTGCAAATAATATTTTGATAGAAAACGTCAATTTACTAAAAAGATAAGCTAGTGAAATCAATGATAATACTGTACTCTTAGAAATAAAAATACTATACCCTTTTCTATAAAATTATTCATTTTTTGTTCATCACCAGAATTGTTGGGGGAACCAAAACCTACATGAGTGAAGACAAGAATGAAAGGAATATAAAGAAAAGAGGTTCAAAACAAAATACATACAGGCAAGGAATTGGAACAGATTGTAAAAATAAAGAAAGGACACAATGTCCTAGTCTGCATCAAATGCAATGATAGTCTAAAATATATATCATCACCGAGTATCGATAACTTTCGTATTTAAACTTTTTGTACTGGTAAGAAAGTCTATATTAACATTCAACTCTCCAATTATACCTCCTTCATCTCTTTGATGCCCACAGAAATTTGTAAAAAGACCTCAGTTTCATGGACAACTTTGTATTTCCTATGTCACCATGTCATTACGTTTTCAATCAGATACATAACATTATTTTGGCTAAAGTATTCATTTCCTAATGAAAGGTAATCAAATTCCATCTATTAAACAGGTGCAGATAATACATATTTACTTAATACTGTAAAGAAAAATAAAATTTGACAAGACTGTTTATGTTTAACAGAAAAGTTCATAGTGCATAATGACAGACAATATGATTTATATTTTAAATTCCAACAGTAAATTATATACTGTATGTAGTCAATCTAAATCAAAAAGAAAAGAAATAAATTAAGACTGAAAATACATAAGTGAAAGTTTTATTGAGTAGTAAATTATAAGTGACACTCTTCATTTCAAAGAAGAATGATTTTTCTATTACCTGTAAAAGAGGAACTGAAAAAAATTTGGGCAGTTATTAATTTATATGAGTTTCCTGCTTTTAAAAAAGCTCATTTAGAGAACTTGTCTAAACACTTGCACAGGGCAAATCTTATATGTGTAATCTATAGAAGCCAGGAAGAGTAACAGAATTTGCTAATAAAATTGAGTTAGTTCATATTCAATGGTTAGGTTAGGATTTGCATGTTAGTGACAAGAGAAAAAAACCTCCATTACATTCTCTAGGATGACTTACCATTAGAAATTGCGATCCTATCTAAATTGAGATGACTCATGCAAAAAATGAAAATACAAGGATACTTGTCTTTACTATTTCTTCAGAAGTATTTAAAGAAAATTTAAAGCTTTCCTATATATCAAAACCTCTTAAGAAATAATATTTTACTTACCTGTAAAATTACTTCTAAAAATAACAAGACCTGATGGAAATACTATTTTGAACTACTTTCTAAGAACCTATGTTGAATTTTGGAGTTCACTTTATTTATTTCTTTTAAATGATAGCTGACTCTGTTTTCCAATAGCCGGTAAGATTGCAATTAAGCTTAAGTAAGTAAAGGACTCTTCTTAAAATAAATTAAATACATTTAAAAAATTATGAAGATCCTGCAATTATTCCAAATTACACCATCTATGGCAATGTAATCTTTTTTATTTTTTTCAAATTTTCTACTAATTCCTAAACTCCTTCCCACCAGCAGTGGATCCTTTTATAGTACTTTGGTATCCATTCCCATCCCTGCATCTCAGATTGCTGTCACTATAATAATTCAGGCTACAGGAAAAATGATGGAACAGAATGAAGTGATTGCTTCATTCCACCCATTAAAATTTAAATTGATAAAGATATCATTACACTCATATATTTAAGGAACATATTATAAATAATCATTTTATATACTGACTCAATTATGAATATTTTTGATATCATCACAGCTTTTTGTTTTTATTCTAGATCCCACTCTGATCTTTACATCTTAACTTCCAGAATTAATATATATGTGATAAAATCTTGGATGTCTTCTATGTAAAAATTATATAATTCACATATAAATTGAAGCTCATGTCGAAGTAAATTATCACACTCAATTGAACACTTTCATTTCTAATTGAAGAAATTATGCTTCTCAATAGAATGTTAGAAAAAAATTCACATTTGCCTATGATTAGAAAAACACTGCTTGAAATTTCTGGGATCTAAGTTTACTTGAAACTCATAGTCCCAGGTAATTAAAACACCTCCCCTACATAATGTAATTATTTTTTGTTGCCAATAGTATACATAAATTATAAGTACATAAAAATGGATATGGTATAAGGATAATTCATATATTAAACCAAGGAGAAACTATTCACCTGACAAAGATATTAACAGGACCACATACTTGCTTGAACTGTATATATGAAAAATCATTGTGAAGTTCATTGTCAAATATCTTCTGGAACCAAAAATCAAAGAACATTCCCCCTCCCCCCGTCATATAGTATTTTGAAGTATTATTTAAACTATTTGCAAGTTTAATTAATTACCTGAAGTGGGTGACTTGCAACGATCCTCTTGTACTGTAGTACTTTCATTGATATCACAAAGACCTGCTGTAAAACAGAAAGCATACAATAGACTTTTTTCAGATTTTTAACAATATTTAATTAGGAAAATAATATACACAAGATTTTTGTTTATCGAGACCAAGTGTATAAATGTAATAAGTATATAAAGTGCAGCTGCACATGATTAATCTGAAATATAATACAATCTATGATACAAACAGCAAATGAAATAGAATAACCACTTTCCACTTTTTAAATTTAAAACTCCAGAAATCTCCATTCTAGGGAACTATTGTTTTAATTTAAAAACACTTTTTTAATCACTGACCCCCAGCACTCTCTTTTCTGTGTTTGACATTATCTTTCCTTTCTCTTTATACTCACATATACTGTGTGCGAATAACATATTTTTGTCTAACTTTTGTAAACTGGTTTGAATGAACAGTGCATCCGTAAAAGACATTTTGTAGGCCCTGGTTGCCTCCCCCCACTCAATAGAAAGTACAGACCAGAGTGGTAATTGAGGAGGAAACTCGTGTGTGGCAAAATACCAGGAGAACGTTGTAGATGATCAGATGGAGTCAGGGAAAGAAAATGAAAAAGGCTATGAGGAGCAATGAGGAGGTGAGGGAGGCAGGTGGAACAAATCAAGGATGAGAGAATGAAAGAACAGTAATCATCAAGACAGACAGATAGAAATATGTGCACAAGACATAGTGTACATAGAAAGTCTCTTCTGTATTCAATTGTGCTGTCAGAGGATTTGGCATATAAGGGTGGCATCTGGTGATAGTCATACAGAAGAAAATCCTAAGTCAACCAAGTTTCTATTTGGAAGGCCCAAGCATCAACTACGGTATGCTATTTATTCAGGGTCTCACATTAATTATTTTACTGTAGCCTTGAAGTAACCTTTTTATAAAATCAATTACTATAGCACTTCAGGAATGACCAATCGTCCACTGTCACTCATTTTGTAATGGTATATATGATACTTCAAAAATTTCAAATGAACTCTCAAGCCAAAACATTAGAGAGCCTTGTATTATAGCAATACTTCACTTTTATTATATATTGTCGCAGGGCAAACTAAATTCTGCATTTTAAATATTAAAAAAACCTTAAAACATGAATCGTTCATGATACTTCTTGAATTGCAAAAGATGCAACAGTTGTTATTGTGATTAAAGACTCTCATTTGGTTTACACAGTCATTAAAAATAATTCCAATAGTGGAATTTGGCCAGGCCTCTCCATATACAAGGAAGAATAAGCCATGTTTCCTTTCACGATGAAAGCATAAACTTTGTTTTCTCAATTTAAGAAAACATTCAAATTGTTTTCTCAATTTGAAACATTCAAATGTTGAAACATTCAAATGTTGAAAGATAACAGGTTGGAAAAGACAAATAGTTTATGCTTCATTTCTATTATAACCCTTTTAATTTAACTAAATACTGCATTTGAGAAAAAGTATCAATTACAATTTAATGCCTTGTACATAATATAGTTTACACACTTAGGATTAAATAGGTTTTGCTGATTAAAACCAGATGAAAAGCCTATTAAAGCAATTTAATAATGGGAATATTATTTCCAACACAGGAATCAAAAACTGTTCATATCTCATCTTCAATTTACCCTAAAAAATTAAAATTGAACCCAGCACAAAAATGAAATAGATGCTGGCAGTCCATAGATGAAATTGGAGATGGGTCGATTGTAGTATGAGAGATGCTGAGTTAAAACTGTAGAACTAGAACAAAAAATAGCACAGTGTATTGATTAAACTGCCGTATTAGGATTGGAATGACCCAGTTGAAATCCAGCTCAACCAACTACATTACTCTGTTGCTGTGGAGACAATTTGAAGGAGAACCTCTATGTAATTTGCCTTAAATCCCTGCAGAAAGTCAGAATAGATACTGGAAGCAATATTGGGAGAGAAATGCTCTTTTTCTTTGTAATATGTTCCTAAAGACCAGTGGTTATCAACCTTCTTAATGCTGCGACCCTTTAATACAGTTCCTCCTGTTGTGGTGACCCACAACCATAAAATTATTTGGGACCACATATGGGAATATG
>JANHGC010006606.1:0-10619 GCA_027560395.1 Boaedon fuliginosus | reverse complement strand
GTCAGATGAACAACACCACATGACATCTCCATTTTGAATTTCTTTTTGTAAAACAAATGATAACATTGTATAATATGTCATCATTTGTTTTACAAAAAGAAATTCAAAATGGAGATGTCACTTGTGAAAAACTAAGTACACCCTTACTGGTTCCATATAGGTATGAAGAGGCCAAGAAGCAGCCAGGTGCTGCTATCAACTGCCCTTCATTAATTATCAGCAAGTGTGACTATTTCTATAAACGCTTACATTTTAGGAGTTTGCTGGTATCCAGCACTAAGATGTGTATTAACACAATGTCAATGAGGAAAGACATAGGTAATGGTCTTAGAGTAGCAATTATTGTTGCCCATTAACCTGGGAAGGATTATATAGTCTTTTCCAAACAATTTAAAATCCATCATTCACTTTAGTGAGCAGCAAACTTATTTTGTGCCACAGATTACTAGCACTAGATTGTACTTGTAACAGGTTATCACTAATTGCTACATAGTTGCAAACTGTTGCTGATACTTAATTTTTTTTCTGCAATGATGTATAGTATGCATCGAATTAAAATGCTTACATTAGGGGGCTTGCTATCTCCTTCTTTACTGTAGAGCAAGGGTGTCAAGCTTGCGGCCTGCAGGTCCCGCCCCTGCCCAGTTCAGCAAAGGGGGAAAAAGACCCATTATGCTGCCGTGACAATGCGAGTTTGACACCCCTGCTGTAGAGTAGTACAGATTTCAGCATAGTGCATGGCACAAGAGCCAGCTGAGGTAGAAGAAAACAATTCACCCAACATATACTATTCACAATGTGGCAATTTTGAAAAGAGTAAGAACCGAGAACTGATACAAAATGCATAGCATTTCATTTGTCCAAAATTCTTTGCAATGAGAAATTCTTATTTACTTTAGAGGTGTGGTTGAGTTTGAGAAAGAGGCAGTTTTCTACAGCATGACAAAGCAGATTCTAATCTGCTTCTCTAAACTTCATTTATGAAAGGAAAGGATTACATATGTAGAATAAAAACAAGAATATGCAAAATAGGACTTCCGGGTGGACCTCCAGCGCCTCTGGGAGCAAAACACACAAGCTACGCGAGTTTGCCCTAGGCCTGCCGGTCCCTAGACCCTAAAGGGGTCCTAACCTCCCTGGAGGGGAGGTAGGCAAAGGAGTGTGGGAGCAGGGTGGAGGGCAGCGGACCCCCCCCTTCGGTGTCCCGTGAACTCCCGCTGGGGACTGGACGAGAACGGAGCCTTAATTGTGGCCAGCAAGCACGGAATCACTCCGGGCAAGCAAGAGCAGGAGTGAAAGTGAAGAACACCAGATGAATGTGGAATGGGGTAAGAAGAAATCAATCTTATAAAATCTAGACACCCCCCAATTTTTTTTTAATAAAAGGAACATTGTGAATATTAAAGAAGCGGCGAATAAAAAGGGACGCAATTGAGAAATGAGAAGTTGCCATTCCCTACACATTAATGCCAAAAGTTAACTTTCTAGAGGCCACAGGCTAAAATTTTAAGTTGGAGAACTTTTCTTTCTTTGCTCTCTTAATCAACATGGAAAGAAATCCAATAAACGAAAATTGTGCTGCGATATAGGACTTGTGTAATTCAGCCTTAGAGAAATTAAATAAAATGGACAAAATTAAAAAAATTGAAATGGAATTTAAAGCTGAAATGGACAAAATGTTTCGAGAAATGAAAACCGAAGTAGAAAATAGACAAGTACAACAACAATTTAAAACACATGGACTTGAGGGAATGGCGGAGGCAGAGAAGACAAGAAAGGAAAAGGACAGAGAGGCGGGGAAAATGGTGACGGCTGGAAAACAACGGGGAAATGACATTCGGGAGTAATTCTTGAAAAGCAAAAAAGGGACTGAACTTTTAACAACTAAACAACTAAAAAGAAACAAGGCTGACCAGGTCAGAGTACAAGAAGTTCCAAGCAGCAAGCGGGAGAAGAAATCTACGATGAGGAGAGACAAAGGGGAGAAAGAAAATAACCGAGATGGAATCCAGAAGGAACATGGAAGCCGGGAACAAGGATCGGACTTCTTCAAGTTAAAAAAAAGGGTTGAGGGCTAAAAGGAAGAATTGATTACGGATTGAGGAATTGTACTGAATACGTTTTTAAAAGTAATGGATTAACTAAGCGTTAGAATTTTAGATTTTAGAATTTAGAATATTTTTAAACATATTAACTAGTAAAAAATTGATACTATATTCAATACAGATCCTTTTGCTTTTCTGTTTAGTCATTAAATATGAAACGGGAAAAACTGATTGTGAAGATTGAAATTGGGGGGGCATATAGAGTAATTTTTCTATTCTTTTCTCTTGTCTTTTTTGATTTCTATTATTGCTATTTTTTTTCTTTTTATGAAAGATTGTATTAGATATTATATAATGTAATGATAGAATATAGATAGAATTTAAGAATTTGAGAATGTATTGAACCTCTGAAAAATCTGACATAAGACATGCTGTTCTTAAATCGTTTAAATTTCTGAAACTAATAAAATTCTTTTAAAAAAAATATGCAAAATAGTTTGAAACAATTTCTTGAGTCTTCCAACAAATAAACAGTAATCTGAAAATAAGCATTAAAAAGTCAATCTCAAAGAATGCAATGATCTAATAAAGCCAACAGAATCCTGGAGAGCAAATCTCTTCAGAGGAACAAGGACAGGGCTGTAATCACCTAGACAAATGTGGAAAGCAACTGCTTATAAAATCTGTAATTCCTTTTTTTGAATTATAAATGCTATTGGTATATTCTGACAAGCAAGCAGATCTCTGTTTGGTCACTACAGTAATCAGAAAGATTGTTTTAAAAAGCATTACACTTGAAAATAGGAGTGACTGGAATACTGAAATCATATATTTTGCTTCTCAGTCTCATTTTTAAAATAAAAACTAGTAAAATTCAATCATTTGGGGAGTAAAGTGTTAATTTATTTTTCTATAGTATATTCTGTATTTCTATTTCCTAGTAAAAGCTGGTATTTAAAATGAAGAAAAATTACTCTGTTCTAATTTGCACTATTATTGCAATAGGAATATAAGGTTTAAGGTCTTACTAGTTGCATAAGGAACGTTACAAAAATTTTTATTTTGGATCTCTTTAAAATATGCTATGTTGATACGTTAAATGCAAGCTTAAAGGTAAGCACTTCCAACTTACAGTGCATAGACTAGTATTTTAAATGCAAGAATTTTCTGACTACTATTAAGGTTCTTCAATCATACGACTTGATAAAATTTCTAAGGAAATTAAATATGTGTGGGTATGTCCTTTCTAATAAAGCTATAAATACCTAACCTAATTACACTCACTAACCTTTGGATGTAGGGCATCCAGTCTTGGGGTACAGCAGAGGGCCACATTAGTGACATCACACATCACAAATAGGCTTCTGCCTCCTGAATGGACTGAAGACCCGCCATATGATGTCCTAAAAAAGGAAAATATTTTCTCTCTTTTACAGAATACTCCCTTAAAATAGCCAATATGCTCCTTGCTTTGGACTAATCATGGTTACCAAGGCAGCATTACTGTGAAATACCAGAAATTGGAATTTCTGTTTAAATATCATGCTGATTAAACAAGATGAGAACAATTTACCATCTTAGTACTTAGGTGGGATTTAATATGGCTCCAAGTGGGAGTGTAACTGTTCTTATGGAAATGTTAAGAAGAAAGAGTCTTCTTTTAATATAAAAGAGTACAATACAGTTACATGTATATGTTTACATACACTATATATACATTTGGTACAAATGCATTTATTCAGGAAACACAAAAGTGATTCAGAGAGGGATATCAACACCATGGTTAATATAATGGATGGTGTCAGCTTGGAGCAGCCCTGTCTCTGAAGGATTGGTCTTCCAAAATCATTTGTTTCTTATAGGGATGGTGAAGATGGCAACAGACAGAAATCTTTTTTTTTAACTGTCATTTATGCCTTATAAATTAAATGATTAATTTGTGTGACACTAAATTGTGACCTTTCTGCTAATTGCCAGTTTAGTTGGAACCCAATTTAAAAAGTTGGTTTTAACTTTTAAAAGATTAAATTATTTGCTGCCAAGTTGTCTAAAAGACTATCTTAATCTTACCAGACTGTTTATACCTTCTCCCCCCTCCTTATTTGATACAAATCAGGGTGCTTGATCTATGGGAAAGGATCCTCTTTTTCCTCATTGCCTACAGGATCTCCAAAGTACTTTACTAATTGAAATTGACCAAGTCCTATCCCTATAGTGTTCAAGAAAACTCTCAAGACTCATGTTGTTTTCTATTTTCTTTTTCTTATGTAACAGAATGGGTTTTGAATACATAGGGGCAAAATCTTCATTTTTTATGATTATTACCTAATATTACATATTGTTATTAATTAAAAATTTCATCCTATGATGAATACTGGTAAGAGTTTATATCTTAAAACCCAACCTAAATATGTTAAACATATACTAGCCTTGCATGTGCTTAAGAAAAAGGTCACTATTTTTTGCAGTTAATTATAAAAATGACAACTTTTATTTCATAAAGAATAACACATGTAGTGTGCCTCCCTTCCTTCCTCACATTTTCCTCATAAATGTTTTGTACGTTCCTGATCACAGGAAAAACCTACAGCCAACTGAGGTCTTCGCTATCTAGAAGAGACGTAAATTTAAGTGCCCTTAGAAAGAAGCTTCCAAGTATAACAGGGCAAGGGCCAGAAAATCTTGCATGTAATGGATTATAGTTCTGAAAGCAGACTTGCATATCACTGAAAAAGATGTTATTTGTATAAGACTATCAAATAAATATATTTTAGCAAACTTTTATGACCTCCCTATCCTTTATCGCCCACAGTATGCTGCTATACACTTTGCGTAATGAATTAGAGAACAGAATTTCTCCTATCGCTGCATTAATTAAATATTGTGTCCAGCAAATGTCCGCCTACCTAATTTAACTTACCTGAAATTTAAAAACAGAACATTAAGAAAGAAAAAGAGCTAGACAATCTAATTATATGCATACAAAATTCACTCCAAAATTAGAAATAAGCTAATGAGATAGCAAAATATGACAAAGTCAAAACTGAACTATTACTAATTGAACTAATACAACAAAAGAAAGTTTTGTAGAATCCATCAATCAAGAAACTGATTCCCACATGCAGAATGCCAAATTTGAATCTAATCAGATTTTTAAATTATAGATATCACACATACAAACACACAAACCATATACACAATCACAAGTTAAAAGAACTATATTATACTCCATATAATTCCTTTTTTTAAAAGGTTAAAACCTTGTTAATATCCAATCCATGCCGTCTATATCCAATCCATGCTATCATTTGAGCCTAAAGGATGCTCAAAATGTTTTAGGCAATAATCTTATAGATACTTATATGAGAATATGAATGGTTCTTGCTTTAGGGGACATACATTCTATAAAGTTAGTCGTGAAATTCTACATTCTGGAATATGACACAGCTGAAAATATTTACAGCTTATTTGAAGTAGGTAATGTGCCACCTACTTACCTATAGCAGAAAAGCAAATGTTTTAAACTGGAAAACTATTATATAGATGGGAAACCACAGAGGAATTAAATTGCTATTGATGAACAGTACAAGAATTCATTAAACCATTTCTAATAGGGCCATCCAGCCAGTTTGAAAAAATCAAATGAGAAGCAATCGGATAATGTTTTAGGAAAACTGTTTAATGGCGCTTGTCATTAAGAACATTTTACTGATATTTAGCCTCAATCTTCTTTAATTAACACATATTAATCTTGTCCTTCTTTCAGTTTCAATAGAAAATAATACACCCTTCTGTGATAGACTTTGGATATTTCTCTGCTTTCATATTTCCTATTAATTTTCTATTTGTAAGCTAAACAAATTACCATTCTTCATAAGGCTTGATTTCCAGAGGCTTCATAATATCGGTACATATCCTGTGAACTCAGTGGAGCGTCTCTGTATCCTTTTTAGATGTGCTGCCCAAAATGGAATAATATAGCCATATCTCGGCACTCAATGCATCAAAACTCATTGGATTTGGTATTCAACGTGTTTTGAAGCAGAAATCTTGTCCAGATTCTTGTCTTTCTCCCAGTAGCTGACATGCAAAAAAGAACTTGCTGATGTTGGCTGCCTTGTGACTCACTATTTCTTCTGGCCAAAAGAGCAGGTCATGTGGTAAGTCATGTGGTTTTCTTGGTACCCATCAGTTTTAGTATTTGGCCCGTCTTCCAGAATGAATTACTGATGAGAACCAAAATACCACTGTACTCCAAATAAGGATTAATCAACAGAGTACACAGGTAATTACTGACTCTTGATCTTGATGCAATTTGCCTTTTTTAGTTGCTATATCACACAGATTGCTTACATGTACGCCCATTCTTCAGTAAGTGACCATTAGCAATACCACGGTAATAAAAAAAATCATTTTGCGACCAATGCATGCAATTACCACAAAATTTCATGCACCTGACAACAATGCATGCTGGAGGGAAAGCAATAGTGGACTTAGTAGCTGAACAAGAACTTTATCTGAATGAGATGGCAACAACCAGTAATCTTTGTAACACCTCTCTCCACCTCTCCACCTCTCTCTCTCCCTCTCCCTCCCTCCCTCTCTCTCTCTGCCATGTGTTCACTTAGTGGCCATTTTGCTTAACAGAACTTGGCCACTAAATGAGAAATGGGTGTAGATAGTGCTACACCAATATTTCTAGTTTCTTATCATATGCATTACTGCAAGCCAGGTATTTAAGGATATTGAATAGCATTGGAATGAGAATGAAAATGTCAAGGATTCCACTCAACATTTCCTCCACAATGATCAAAACCACTTATGAGGATACTTTGGATGTAGTTATTCAATCAGCTGTAAATATCCCAAATTAAAGTACCACCTAATCTACTTTTTCTAGACTGTTATGAATCTCCTGGTCAAATGCTTTACTGAGATCAAGGCATACAACATCCACAGCTTTCCTTTGCTCTACTTAACTTTGAGTTATTGAACTTCATGGCCAAATATAAGCATTTCCACAACTTGCCATACTATGAGAGAACCTATATATGCAGTGCCCCAGCTACTGAAAAAATTTCTCATATATTGTTCAACTCTCAATTATATGCCCCCCATTAGGCTTAAATACTTATCATCCTTACTGAAAAGAACAACCCACTGCAATCCGAATCACTGCAATTTCTCTTGGGGGTCAAACATACACATTATATTCAGAACGGCTAAATTTATAACTAAGGCAGGGATCCTACAAACCTGATATATTTAACAGATTGGTGTTCCCTGTGAGAGAGATTCATTTATCTGATTACTAACTCCTTGTGTTACTCCATGAGTATTTTATCATTGTATTGCCTATCTATTTCATTCTGAAATTAGACTATGTATTATATTTAATTTTACTGATAAGATTGCAAGACTAATCAGTCAGTAGACTATTTCTACTACATAATTAACTTTTTCTGTCATAAAAGAAAGAAAATTATCTGACAAAGGAATGTTGTTAAAAACTCACTTATTTTGGTTCAATAACTAGTTTCTTGCCTCTATTAAACTGATTGATGCCTAATTCCTTAGATACTTCCTTCTTTTTTTAAAAGTTGCAATTTTTATTATTCCCCAGTTTTCTGGCACCTTCAAAGATTGCAGTCAGAAATGTTAAGATAACTTCTGCAATTTTTAAGACACTCATTTTCCTTATTAATGCTCTCCACAAAATCCTATATACCAGGAAAAAATAGGTCTGATAGTTTTGACCCTCCCACTTGGAGGGCAAGTCCAAATTATGGGTTGGGGCCAGATGAGATATCCCAATCATCTCATAATAAAAGTAGATAGAGGTGGTTAAAACATATAATCTATTCTGTCCTCTATATATGAGATATAATTTTAGATATTCCTACATCAATCAATAAATTAAATATTTTCCTGCTTTATTGAGATGACTGTATCTAGATAATTTTTTCCATTAATATAAGTTACAATGATGAGTAAACATTTACTAAATAATAATTCTTCTGAAAAACTCCAATACAGTGAACAAAATTACAGCATGACTCGAAACATGCCAGACTTATAAATTTTTTTTTACCTCATCATGTGTGTATCTGTATTCCGCCTTCTTGGATTTGAGATCCCATAATGCCACTGTTCCTGATTCAAAACCAATCAACAGCTGTAATAAATTACAAGTTATATTAATGTCACTCTAGTACATAATAATCAGTGCAACTCTATGGCTCACCAAATTACCATAAAATTCACTACTATAAGTACATCTGCATGTTAGATAAATTAATGTTTCAATAAGTATTGTGGACAAATAACTGAGATATCATTTGTTTGGGACATCCAATAATTGGATATTCTGATACATATAAATATTCTATACAGGTAGTCCTTGACCTACAAAAGTTCACTTAGTGACCATTCAAAGTTACAATGGCATTGAAAAAAGTGACTTATGACCAGTTTTCACACTTATGACCATTGCAGCATCCCCATGGTCATGTGATTTACATTTGAATGCTTGACAACCGACTCATATTTATGATGGTTGCAGCGTCCTGGGATCATGTGATCACTTTTTACAGCCTTCTGACAAGCAAAGTCAATGGAGAAACCAGATTTACTTAACAACCGTTTTACTAATTTAACAACTGCAGTGATTCAGTTAACAAATGTAGCAGGAAAATTTGTATAATGGGGAAAACCCACTTAACAAATTTCTCATGTAGTAACATAAATTTTGGTAAGTCGAGGACTCCCTAAATATGCTCATGATATCCTAGAAAGTTTGTAAATTGTAGATGAGCTTAGAAAGGACAAGATGCTTATCTGTGCTGTTCTTAATGATCACCTCTCTAATCATTCAAATGTCCTTTCCATTATTGTGAACAATCTTATCTTGCTGCATCCCAAAATCAGATCTTTTCTGTGGTGGTAGTAGTCCTATAGAATAGCATCACCCCAGAGATTAGGATGGCCGTGATTCTGGGTGTTCATCCAAGTATTTAGGCTACGTGCTTAGGCAAACTCTGCTGGTTAAATGTGGATAAATTATTCTGTATGAGTTTGACTGTATTTGTGGCCTTGGCATTTAATAGTTATTGTTATTGTGGCTTTAACCTTTGTATGTCACTAGAATCACTTTGGGGAGATGGGTAAGCTTACAGATTATTTGAATAAATAAAACATGCATTATGCATTTTCACGGGTGCTATTTTTCTTAATGCAGACATCTAGCTTGAGTCCAGTTCCCTCCCCTTCACTGAATCCTGGAAACTGCCATAGCAACCACAGAAGTTTAAAAACTGTTCTGACAGATACCTGCAAAAACCATAGGAAACTAAATAAAGAACGATAGTTACAAATAAGCAACCTATTCTTCCTCTTCATGATGCTTGTACATGACAAAGTTGCTAATCCAAGAAAGCAAATTATATGTCTGGAAAAAACATAAAAATAGTGCAACCTATCCAATGGAATCTTGCTCAATCGTAATTTATGCCTCAAGATTCTGTTAAACAGTCTACCTTAAAGTAGTTTTAGGCCACCCTGGAGTCAATTACCTGGCCCGGCCTGTACCTTGGAGTTCAACACATCCCTTGATAGTTTATTGACTCAAGCTGCTTTATTTGTCAAATATTAGATTAATTAAATTAATTCTTACAACAACAAGAAGTGAACCTGTAAATTAAACTTAATTTCAAACAAATGGACTAGACCTCAATATGTAAAGTGCAGCCACCCTCCTTGTTAATTACGGCTTCCCAGCAGATAATATATACTTGGATTCAAATGATGTTAAAAGTTTCCTTGAAGAAGGGAGTGATGTCTCCAGCTCTTCAATAGTCTGTGGTCCCTCTCCTTCTCAAAAAACCTTTTGGAGGAAGGCTGTTGAAAATAGTGCCACTACAGAGGGTCCTGAATAAATGAATTATCCTGAGTCCTTCCAATTGCCTTTCAGACCAGGATACAGCACTGAGAAGCACCGAATGGACCTCTGATTGGTCTGGGATGGTAGTCATGTATACATCCTAGCCTTTAACTTAGTGGTTTTTGATACCATGGCACCTTTTTCAAGTGCTTCAACATTTAGGAGTGAGTGATATGTTAGCAAATATGCCAATTCTTCTTTTAGAATTTATTAAACTTAACTGAGGATGCAAAAATGGCATTCAGGCTTTGAAGACTATTTTAAGAATATACCATATGACTTAAGAAACTCTTTACATAAAAATGATTCAGTAGAAAATATGTCAGAGTGTCTGTTTTATCTTACTTCCTTCTTTTTTTTACATCTAATCCATCTCACCGTGACACAATAATTTTAGTGGCAAGACCAGTTTTTTTCCAAGCCAGTTTCTAAAATGTGAACTGAATCATTATCTTCCTAGCATTTTTAAAAAATAAGCCAGCACTATATTACTCCCACCCCCCATACAGTTATTTAGCTTTTTTGGTAGGTAACGTTTTCTCCAGGGGTGGGTTCCTACCGGTTCGCTGGTTACCCGCTTCATGGGCGCGCTTTCTGAATGCCTGTCAAAAGCGCGCTGCGCGCGATCGACTCAG
>JANHGC010006605.1:45180-56287 GCA_027560395.1 Boaedon fuliginosus | reverse complement strand
AGAAAGAAAGAAAGAGAAAGAAAGAAAGAAAGAAAGAAAGAAAGAAAGAAAGAAAGAAAGAAAGAAAGAAAGAAAGATCTTGATATTTATACTTGTCCCTCCTATGTTCTCCATACACTGCATTCTAGTTCTCTTTTTTGAGGGGTTTCCATAACTGAGGTATTAACATCACAAAGAATTAACAACACAAAGAATCCACAAGGTGGCTCCCTCTGCAAATGTTAACCTACTGGCAGAATTCTAGCTTCAGATGGAAACTGAGCATGCATTATGTTCTTGCCAGCAGCGCAACATGTTTCCTGTGCAGGAAAATAACTTTTGAGTCTTTCCTCAAAGCAGTTCCAAACCCTCAAAGACTGCTTTTGTTTGAATTTTGTTTGAATTGTACCAATTCGTTTTCTCCAAAATTCAACAGAAATATATTATGTGCCGTTTGAACTGATGGAATAGAAAAAGTAGATGAAGATTATAAGATTAAGATCATGTGCCACTTTTAATCAGATCAGTCATATTAATTCTTCAAGATGTTGCACGCCAAATTTCAAACTAGTTTTACTTTGCTTGGAATAAGAAGCGATTGAATTGTACTTTACATATATGCAGCCAGCTGAATTGCACTCTACACAGTACATATATATGTTTACAATAAAAGCTATATTGATGTAGGAATGCATAAGGGAGCAGATTACTCATACGATACCTGCACATGCCTAGTGTCTGGATATATACAGTATTCTAATTCACTTATAAAAGAATGTGAAGGAATCAGATAATGTATAGATTAGAGCAGGGCTGTCAAACTCGCGTCCCATGGGCTGAATGTGTCACGCACTGGCCACGTCCCCACCCGGTTTAGCGGAGGGGGGGGAAATCCCGATACATTATGTGACGCTGCCATAAGGACGCAAGTTTGATACCCCTGGATTAGAGCATTCATCACAATTATTGCAGAATAGGGGGGAGAGAGAGAGAGAGAGAGAGAGAGAGAGAGAGAGAAAGATACTTTTTTTATCATCATCTTCATCCTCCTCCTTTTCTGCTTTTAAATCACTATTGATAATTTCAGGCAGTTTTCTTGCCAATGTTTTTCACCTCGGGCCAAGGGAGAGTGACTGGACCAAAATCACTGAACTGGCTTTGCGGCTAAGGCCGCACTAGATCTCACATCTTTTGATTCCAAAGTTGGTTCTTTTAACTAGGGTTGTCCAAATTTGGCAACTTTAAGACATGGCTGGTTGAGGAATTCCAGGAATTGAATACAACTTAAAGTTGCTAAGTTTGGAGATTCCTGCCTTTAACCATAATTCCAAATAGACACTCCTACTTTACTTTTCATAAATGCAGAAAGTTCCCCTTGATCCGGGAAGAGAGGCGGGGTATAAATCAAATTAAATAAATAAATAAAATATCCATGATCTGTTGAAGAATATTTAATTACTGCCAATTCCCTTTCATCCCCCATCCCCTTTGGACACAATCTGCATCTACAAGTCATATTTGTGAAGCAGGTTTTAGCAGAGAAAGGGTCAAACAGCCATCATATAAATTTTCACTAAAATACTAGTATTTTCATGTTAATTAAGGAACAAAAATATACTGTAGGCTTATGACTTTTCATTGCTAGTAGGCTGTTAATATTGACATATTAAAAGTATTTCATAATGCTAAACATGTATGATACTTTAATAATTGTATCTCTATGTTATTTTTAGCACAGTATTCAACCATATATATATACTGTATATATATATATGGGTTTCAATTGATTCTGAATTCCTTTTTCAGTGACATGTGACAATTCAACTTAAAAACACAGAAGATAGCATAAAGTAATAAGTTTTACTCAAAATGATTATGACAGTAATTTGAATAAAATACAGATTTTGCAAGCTGTAAAGCACATCATTAGAACATATCCTGGCCTAAGGTTTGGTTCACAAACTACAGTACTCAAACCAAGTCATTAAATCTATCTAAAAGGGCCTCATTTGAGAAGCAATAAAATTTTTAATCATTTTATTATTAAAAGAGTGTTTAATATGTAGCTAATTAAATGCCAAAGGCAGGTTATCTGAGTTTAACCTTCAAAAAGAAAATGATGTATCAAAGTCTGCCTCTGGCATTATGGGATAGAAATGTCATCCTCATAATCACTGCGTGACAACTAGCTAGTGGCCTTTTCTGGAGGTAGAGTTAAATTACCTGATTAAATTAATAGCCATTTAGATGTTTTAGGAACTGCACAGACCTACACTAAATGAAAATTAGGTCCATTACATTTTCTGAGTGGGCTAGATAGACCCTAAAATAAAACACGTATGCCATTGTCCACATTTCTTAGATTAAGCAATTAATAGCCCTTTCTAAAAAGTGACTCATTTTCCATAATGTGCCAGCAACTAGTTTTTCCCTAATGATCAACAAATATGTTTTTATCTTCCTGGTTTTCCTTATTCCTGGTTCTTTTGTTGGACATAAGAAAGTAGACACAGTCCACTTTACATGGTTTGTCTTACCTCTAAGCGTTAAATTTTGCACTGAGCTTTTTATAGCTTTTTGTGATGACTAGGATAAAAGAACCCAGATCCACTGCTAAATCTCCAAAGGATTTGCATGCAGTACAACCAGTCTAATATGTTTAGAAGTTTAATCCGGTAACAGCCAAAGAAAGCCACAAGTCAAAATCAAAAATTATCTTCTATAGCTGGCCTTGTGCCCAAGTTTCTCTCTTTCACATATCACAACTCCAGAAAATGACAGAAGACCCCATTTTGCCTAAAACTTGCATACATCTCACTGTATCTATCTCGTTCTAATGGGGAAGACTATGAGCAAGTATACAAATACTCAGGTAAACAGGTACTCAGTTTGTTGTCTCAGAGCTGCTTAAAAGCAATGTCAATTTCCCTTTTCCATCTTCTTAGGGTCCTTATCATTGCAGTATATTGATCTTTGACCAATTATCAGTCCTCCCAATAAAGACAGTGGTCTGGGGATCTATGGATAATACATAGATCAGGCTGGAAGAAAAGATTTGGATATATACATAGTTATGTTTTCCTTTTTTCCTCTGAAAAACACTACACTAACACTTAAGATACACAATATGCAAAACATAAAACATATCTTGGAGAATATGTTTTGTAATGTGTGCAACACAAGTCAGACGTGCCTGTGATTTATAAATATATTAATTTTTAAAAGTTGGGAGACCAATGAAACAGAGGTCACTTTTAAAGGAAGAGAAAGTGTCCTCTAATAATTTTTTAAAGGAGGTATCTGTAACTGCCTTTTTAGGATTATTGAATGCTGGATATAAGACCCTGAAAGCTACTACTTAAGCCTTTTCTCTAAAATGACATGAATTGCAACCTACCTATATTTGGGGAAGCTGACATTTACGGTCCCACTGAAACCACCCCATCCCCCCCTGGAGCCAAGCCATTTGCGCTGGAGAGCAAAGCTGGACTGCAGCCCCTGATTTACACGGTGGCCTTGAGAGATGGAGAGGCTGAGCCACAGCTCAAGGCGCCCAAGGAGAACAAAAAAGCTCAAAGATAAATCCTCTTCAAATAATTTTTATTAGCCCTTGGGATAAAAGTCACCCTTGACAAGGATGATTTAACAGTCGCTTGAGGGAGGAGGGAAGCTCCCAAAGAACTGGTGAAAACGTTATTTCCCGCCCTTCCCTCCAAGAGTTCCTTCTGGTCCACTTTTGAGCACATGGGGTCAAAAGGGGATTTCATAATCCACTTTACTCCCGGAGTATATCCCTCGTGGGGACGCGCCGCCTCTTCCAGGAAAAGAAAACCCGGCGAGTTATCTGACTGAAGTGATATAATAGCTGGCAGGAGAAAGCGGGGAAGCCTGAGCTACTTCAGCCCGGATGAGATACCTAGCGTTTCGCGGCTCCTCGGCAGACAGAGGAATCCCGGTTCCTCCTTAATTACGCGATCTGCTGTGAGGTGAGGAAACCATCTGGCAAAGGGAGGCTGCGACCAGAGAGGGCTGCCTGCAAGGGCAGCGGCAGCAGCGGTAGAGAGAACCTGGCCTCCTTCGTCTTGGGATATTTATTCTCCTTGAACAGCTGGAATTCCTCTTTAGTCACCCGCCGTTCCTTCGCGCATTTTTTGAGAAAGGAATAGAAATGTGCCAATTACAATGTCGGTGGGAGATCTCCAATGCGAAGCAGGAGAAAAGAGCTGACTCCTCCCCCTCTTCCTTTTTCTTGAGAGAGAGAGAGAGAGAGAGAGAGAGAGAGAGAGAGAGAGAGAGAGAGAGAAATATACTTTGTAAGCCAGCACAAGTGAGGAAAGACTATCAATTACATGAAATATGTTGGAGCATCATTTCACTATTTATGAAAGTTGTGGAATATCACATACTTAGGATGAGTATGAATAGAATACTAGTATTCTATGACTCTTAACATTTCTGGAAACTAGTCTTTCTTTCCAAGGAAATATGTCCACAAATCTTTAAGGATAGCAAAATCTATCTGCTATCATCATTTGAAAGACACTCAAGTATTCCCCCCCTTCCCTCCATTTTATTTCTGAGATACAGTTTTCATCATCTGGACTGATATTGGATAATAATCTATGCATGTCTTCCAAATTTGGTGGAAGTTACAGATTTGTATGAAGCTTCAACTATAGGATTCCTTATCATTTTTTCTAAATGTGGACCCAGATAATAAATAAAGTTAATTCACTTCAACATAATTGGGTATTACTGACATGAGATTTTTTTTTTAATACTAGATAATTAAAACCCAGTTGTGATGGTAGGCAATGTTTTTGCTACAGCTGTATGGAATCTAAAGGAGAGCTTCTTTGCTCTTTTTGTGTTTTCTACCATGCAATAGTTTTATGATTAGCGGAGATGTAAAACATCAGGTTATAATGTTTACCTAAAAATATGGGAAAATGAAACTATTTACTGACATCTTATAGTATAAAATGGCATATGTATAACTAATCTCAACACATGTTCCCACAGCCATGCCTCCTGAGATAATTTGAATGGATTTGTAGAGAAACAAGGAGCATTTAATGTTATTTGTGTCCACCCATTTGAACTACGAGTTACCACTAAATAAGCAATTTTTTAACCTCTGACAGATTTACTTCCAGTCTTGACATCCAGCTGAGAAAATCCTGCAATCTCAAAGTCTTAAATACTCACTTTTCAGTTTTCTCCACAGATAACACCACCCCAAAGTATAATCTCAAGGGAAATATAGGAATATTAATTAGGTAGGTGCGTTTATAGCACTGTCATTGGTTTAAAACTTCCTTTACATAAGATACTGATAAATTTTCTATTCTAATGCCAGAAAACTCATTTTCTCTTCTAATGCTAGAATAATCTCCCTGGATCTTGAAATTAGCACATGAGAGGAGGATTCCCTAATGTACCTTATTCTATATGCAGCACTCTATAGAGACAGTTTGTGTTCAGGTGCCCATTGTATATGAATAGGAAAAAAAAATCTTGGATGGAAGTGGCTCTCATTTTTAAATATCTTTCAGGAATTCCATCCATCCCATGTATGAATATCATAAGTAGGATTACTTTTAATATTTTCAGTTATCATCTTGTCAGATTTCAGTTCATGATTCCATACATTATTCAATTTGTTGGACTATGAATACTTGAATAATTGAAAGCTGCAGAAGTATTATAAATTATCAGGTTTTGATGATAATCCCCTTTTAAAGATTTTATGGTCTGGTGCTAAAAACACTCCACTGAAATTTGCCTAAAAGATTAAAGGGATATTTTAAGTGTGTGTGTATATGTGTGTGTGTGACTGTGTGTATCTGTTTAGAAGAAATAAAGATTATTTTCTATATGTACACTCCAAGTTTATTACTTTCTGATCATTATGTACATTTTGCATTTTAATTACTGTTGCATTCACAGAAGTGAACAATGTAAACTAAGGCAGCAATATTAATAACCAGTGATTACAAATAAAAGTCATTTTTCTCTTGGTAATGTTAATGTGAATGCATGACATTTTAAGATTGTAATGCCTTTTTTATCAGAAATGTATAAGGCAACTAAGACAATATTTCTGATGGGAGTTTGCTGGGCATGTAATAAAAAAATGTGTCAACAAATTCACATCACAGTAAGAGAAACTGAGAAAAGCAATGTTAATTTGTGAAATAACAGGGATAAAAAGATCCCCTGTTGGGGGAAGAAAAGTGGGGTATAAATCAAATCAAATCAATAAATAAAAAGCTACAGAACATTTGATTCTGATTTCCCAATTTGTAGACTGTAGCACTGTGATGCTGAAGTGAATGTGTTCCTGATTTGTAATTAGTTTTAACTTTGTCAAATTCCTTTAATCTCTATAGGTATGTCCCAAACCAAAGATTCATTTGTGTCTTTATGATTTCATCTGCAACATCAGTTCTTGACAACTTTGATTTCCCTAATTGTGGTCATTTAAAATGCAGTGAAAGAATAGATTATTTTTCCAAAAATATTTATGTGAAATAATAAGCATGTATTGGAATGAAGCTTTCTAAGTTAAGAGATAGATTGTGAGAGCAATTGAATAGGAATAAATAGCATTTTAAAAGATATCTGTGTGGACTGATGAGTTTATGTATCAAAAAAAATTAGAATTACTTTAGAATTACATTTAGAAGATGCAAACATAGCAAAACAAAGAAGAAGGGTTGTAGCTCACAGGGAGAACTTTGGTTTTACATACAGAAAGTCTTGCATTCAAACCCCAGCATTGCAAGAATCTCCAGAAAAATCAATGATTCCTCTATGCAAAGTTGAGAGATCCTTTGCCAGTTATTGTAGAGACAATTCTTCATCCAGGGGAATGTCCTGTGTGTCACTGAAACACAGCAATATTTGTTCATTTGTTTAGCCAAATGAAAATTACCTTAACATCCTGTGGATCAGATTTTAGAAATAATTATGATGTATGAAATAAAAATAAACCATATTTGAGATGACTGGATCTAGCTAACCTACCTATCTTTTTGATCTGATGTCCAGGTAGAGCAGTTGATGAGCAACTTCGATATTTTGGTTCTTTTTATATTGTACAGCTTCATCCTTAAACTAGTTAGACTGGACAATCTTTCAAACAGAGGCCTGTCACATGTAAAGTAGGATATATAACCATTATATCCTTGTGACCCTAAAATTTGTGAAAGTATTTTTCATTACTCTGATGCAGCTATTGCAATGATATTGCTGTCAGATTTCATTATTCTTAGCATTAATATGGGAAACAGTCCTTATGCTCTCATTGTTATCATTTTGTTGGTTATTTCTATGGAAGACATCTTTGCATAAAATAAAACATACCAAGGTAATAAAAAACATGTTCATCTGAGTCTGATCCCACCTGATCCCTTGCTGTTGAATCATAACAGCTTTCAGATATCTAGTAAAATGTTCCACAAATTGATCATGTTTCTTGTCTCTACCTCACAGTAGGATACACAACAGTTCAGGAATTGTTTGTTTATTCCAAGTAACATAAACATATCTCTATATAAAAATGGATGTGTGTGTATGTGTGTGTGTATGTTCCAGCATAACTCTCAAACGCCTTGAGCAATTTCAACCAAACTTGGTACACAGATGACTTACTCTTTGGAAACAAATACTGTGGGGCTAGATACCCCCTAACACCCCTTGGGGGGATGTTCTGTGAAGATACAGCCTACAGCGCAATGGAGCGCTGGTAACAGCTTCACAGTACTCCACGAGGGGGTTTGCCTGCCTGCAACACTATGAGACTGACATGACATACTTCTGGGGGCACAAGAAAAATATTTTTAATTGATTTAATTGTCACCAAAATCAGGGCTCAGGGAGAAGTTGCTCTTGCCATCGCCTCTTCAGGAATTGTGAAGACATTAATGGAAGGAGGGAGGACAGCCCATTTTGCACTTATGTTGCCAGTTCACATAGCCATTCCTGTCAAATACAGGATTGGGATAAATAAATACCTGACCAACCCAAGGTTATTGGCTAGTTTTCTATACAATTGCTCTAACAAAACAATGCAAAAATCAAAATTATAATTATTGTAAATAGTTAACAATGTTATATGATAAGGAAAAAATGGAAATAACTCATAGAATTATATTGTGATCTATTAGTTTAGTATGTTGAATTAAAAAAAATCAATCCATTGACATTTCAAGTACTAAACCAGGGATGTCAAACTTGATTGTGTCACATGACATATCATCACATATTGTCATGTTTTTTGCCTTTGCAGAGCCAGGATGGGGTGGCCTGCAAATGACGTATCCAGCCTGCAGGCCACCAGTTTGACAGGCCTGTACTAAACCCAGCTGAATCACTACTTTGGAATGAAGTTCTACCATGTGTGAGGTCCATCAATCCCTATTCCCTCTTTCACTTTAAAAAAACATAGTTATAAACCATAATAAATGACTTAGGTCATATATGAACCAAGCTCTATGACTTTTTTTTAAAACAAATCATTGCTTAGCACAAAATATGAGCACAGACCTTATTTCACAATGTAGAGGTGTCAGCTAAAAGTCCTTTTTTACAAAATACAAACTTTTCATTCAGGTTGGGAAGCCTTATCTGTATACAATTGATGAAGAGCTGAGGTTAAGAGCTATTAGTTTATCAAAGATCAAGCAATGAGTCTATGGCACATATACTTGAAACCAAAAAATAAATTCACTCTCTTGACCAACACACTACATGACTTAATGATGTAATTAGAGAAATTCTACTTCTCTATTGTAGACTTCAGTAAATGATGGTATTTTTCTACTTTCTCAACTGTAGTTCCTTAACAAACACTTCTAACTTGTAGTATCTTCTTTACTTTAAAATGGAATATACGCAAATTGACGAGAGAGAGAGAGAGATGTAATCCAGGTTTTACCATTTAATATACAGTATAATAAGTGGATCCTACTTTAAAATCATTGTTCAAAAGGGTTCTTGCAACAAATATATCCTGGTATGCTTATTCAGATTTACCTTTTATTCCTTTAGAAACCTTCTGCCTACTCAAATTATATGTCAGTCCAGTTTAATTGCATGGGAGGAAGGAATAGACTATAGAGGTTGATCAAATATTCATCTAATGGAAGAAGCATTCAACTAGAGAAAAGCCTGGTATAATTTCACAATATTATTTTGAAAATTTAATCTAAATCTATTATGTATACTATTGAAAAGGGGTTTGTGGAGTGAAGATATTAAAAAGTTACTGAGAATATTTACTGCAACTTTTACATTAAGCTTGTATCTATAACCTGATCTTTGTGGCATAAATATTAGCAGGCTTATTTCCAGTTCATCTCTCATAGAACCACCGCTGTCCTACAGCAATAACCAGCATCAGAATAGAGCTATTTGCTGCTGTCATAAATAAGAAACGGTGTCAGGGATGTTTTCATTTGACTGAGCAGTAATGGAGTTAATTATACTTCCAGTCTCTTTGTTTTTGATCTGTGTTTCCAAAGTCATCACAGTGTCCTGAATTCTCCCTGTTCATTTAAACTTTATGAGTCCTCCCCCACATATATTGTTTAATTATTTTTGACCATTTTATGCAATAAATTTAGAATTACTATTATTGATAAAAGTTTATAATTTAATAATAAATGCTAGCATAATGACAGAAATAGAATATTCTGGCCAAAAAATCATGGGCTTAATTGATGATGATGATGATATATTATCATCAATGCTGCAATTTGCCCTAAAGTCAAACCCTCGATTTTCTCATATCATTTCATGCTTATAGTTTATTTTTCTTTAGTGACTCTATTGGAATAGAATGAATATAGAAAATTATTATTTTTTTGTTCTCCTTGTGATGAGGCTACATGCAGACTTTCACAGAAGTTGACTCATAAAGTTCATGGCCTTTGTTCTCTATGCACTAATGCTCAGAATATAGAAAACCAACGAAGTGAGCTTGAACTCTTTGCACAGAAAGGCAAACATGAACCAGCTGGCATAACAGAGCTCTATAGGATGGTTTGCATGAATCGACTAGAAGAACTGAAGCATGTTGAATACAGCAGTACAACCATGTGTTCACAAGGAACAGAAACAATAGAAAGTAAGAAGTTGCAGTACATATTAATCAAAATTCAATTCCTGCTCCAAAATCAAAAGAAGTAAATTTGGAAATGCTATAAATATGCTTATCTAGGTTAAAATAAATAGAGAAAGAACAACAAATACATTTTGGGTATCTGCTAGATGTTTTATATTCTCTGTATGCTACCCAGAGTCACAGGGCAGTGGGTAGCCTTGAAAATTAATAAATAATATTTAATTTTTAAAAGATGATGTTTGATTCAGTATTCTTTAAGTAGGAGATATGTGTTTCAATGAGCAATTGTGAAGAACACAGTGAAAGAACTAAACTTAAGTTTGAAATTGATAGAGACAAGATAATTCCTGTTACTTTTAATGACTTAAAGTTTCCAGATGATTTGCATCCCAGGACTTTGACAAAGACTGGAAGAGATCAAATGCTGTCCTTATATTCAAAAGGGAGTGGAAGGAAGATCTAGCAAGAGAGTGACCAGGTTATGTACCACTGATATGTGGAAATATTTTAGAGCAGTTCATAAAGACATTAAACTGTAAGCCCGCTGAAAGCACTAAAGTAATTATGGAATTCAGTAAGGATTTGCCAAAAAACATTCTTTCCAGATAATCTTATCTTTTTTTGACTGGGTAATTTTCTTAACAGATTTTGGAAATTCTGTAGACACAATACACCTTGATTTTAACAAAGCAAAATATCTCACAACTTGTTAATTAATAAATACGTTAAATATGGGTCAAATAGCATGACAATACAGTGGATTCATAGCTAAAAATGTGCTCTTAATAGTGTTAATCAATATTTCCTCAACAAAGTGGTATTAAATGGGTTGCCAAAGGGTCAGCTATGGGTCTTCCTATCCGCAGGGATGGGTTCCTACCGGTTCGCTGGTTGCCCACTTTGTGGGCGTGCTTCCCGATCAGCTGTCAAAAGTGCACTGCGCGGGATTGACTTCGCAATCTTCGTGGTGTCCTGCAAGCACTCTGATCCAACAGTTGC
>JANHGC010006605.1:15512-26711 GCA_027560395.1 Boaedon fuliginosus | reverse complement strand
ACAGAGAAGGCCCTCGCCCGCGGTCCCACCAGTCGACATTGTCTCGCTGACGGTACCCGGAGCAGGCCCTCCCTGTGAGATCTCACTGGGCGCTGGGAGGCATATGGTAGCAGCAGGAGGTCTCGAAGGTATCCCACCCCTAAGCCATGAAGGGCTTTATAAGTTGTTAGCGCTGAGTCCATCCAGTCCTCCCCTTCTGATGTCATCTCCATCTTGTTACGTGCGATCCAGCCTCTATATTTTGTGAGAAAAATGCTGTTTTTCATTTCCCCCTCCCTCTTCATAAATTCAATTGTTAGTAAGTCCTTCCTCATCTCAGGATAATATTTTATTTGCTGCGCTACGCCTCCTGAGCGCTGCGCCAAACCGTCTGCCTCTTCCTTCCCCTCTGGTTCCAATTCCACCACGTCTTGATCACACCCCATTTTTTCGGTCTTATTTGACATGTTCAGAATATTATTTCCCTTCTAGATTTCATCTATAAAGTCTAGCATTTCTTGAAGGGAGAAGGACATTTTTGAAAGGTTAGAAGACATCCGATCAAAAAGCTCATCCGTTTTCACCGTCATTTTAAAATCATGTCTCAGTCACACACTTCCTTCTTGTCAGTCTATCAAACACTCTTTTCCTCCTGAGGATATTTAACACCTCCTTTATATTGTTCTCTTTATAGTAATCTGCTGCTTTTATAATGGTTTAAAGTTATTTGGGGTTGTTTTTTTGGGGGGGCAATTTCCAATGAAAAAGAAAATATCTTCTGACCCTTCAACCAACTCCGTTCGCTTCTCACTCACTCCTGTGCACTCTTTGTTCAGGTTGAATCTGACTTCAGGAGAGACATTTTAGTGACCACCGCTTAGTTCTGTCTTTGGCATAGGGGATTTCCTGGTCTGGGAAGAGAGATGCGGCTCTTCTCAACCTACCAGGGGGTTCCTCTCTGTTTCTCCCATGCTCCAAGGTGCTCTGACTTCATATGCAGTCCTCCAACAGGCAAGCCTGGACCGGGGCCACAGTGGTTGTGAACCCTGAACATCCAGTACTGCCAGAAGTTCAATTGGAAGTCTCATGGTCAATCATCTTTGACCTGATATGCACAGCCACATCATTGAAAAAACAAAAAAACAAAAATGATGTATAATCAGTTGTAAGCTGGCCAGAGTTATTTGGAATTTCAGCTGCCTATAATAATTATTTTTTTACACATACAGTGAAGGGGCTATATATGCATGTGAAGATAGCAGGAAACAAGTTCAATTGTACAAACCTGTAAAACGATGCAAAACAACTGCTTCAAAGGATTTGGGTAGTCTTATAATTATGTCTCATTTTTCACGTTATCATTTGCCATGGCTCCGTTTCACTGCATTTTTCTAGTAATTTGCAAATTTAAAAATAAAATCTTAAGTTTTTTTTAATTATTACTAAGTATTCCATAATTATATTACAATTCTAATGTAAAGTAATTATTTGCAATATTGTATTTTCAGATTTATTTTATTCAGAGTAAGGGTAGGTTAGAATAGGTATCTTTAGAATGTCTCAAATTTCTTCCATGCATTATGTCTAATTTTTTCATTTTCCTATGTTTAATTTTTTTACTTTAAGGAATTCTTTGGCATTGAAAGAAACAGTAAACTTGTATTTCAAAGACCATGTTGCATTCCAGTCTATTACTTTAATGGCAAGAACATTCATTTCCTTGACAAACTGTTTTGAACAATTGATATGAAAATGTCTATGTATATTAGTGTCTAAAGCAGCAACACTTAATACCAAGGGGGCTTGATTTTTTTCAGCTAAAGGAGACCTTTGGAAGGTTGAAAAACCATAGCTGGTGAAGCAAATGATAATAGGACCCTAACCCTTCCTTCCTTCCTTCCTTCCTTCCTTCCTTCCTTCCTTCCTTCCTTCCTTCCTTCCTTCCTTCTCTCTCTGGCTATTTTCACAGGCAGTTCTCTAATGTTCATTCATCTAATGAGATAAGGGTGGTGGATTAAAACCCAGTGGCTCTGAGCTCTTTCCTAGTGAAGATGTGAAAAGAAAACATGGGTTATAAATGCAATAAATAAAAATAACAATTATAGCAAAAGGCAAAAAGAGCCCTGAGCCCCGTATTAATGTGTGTGTGTGTGTGTGTGTGTGTGTGTGTGTTCATACATGTATACTAGTAATCCTATTTTCATTCTCCTTCCCTTAGATGTCCTCTGGAAAAGGAAAGATATCACTTATAACTGCAACATTTTTTCCAATTACCAGAATACTTTCAGTATTAAAGAGAGAAAGAAAGATGTCCCTGTCAACGCCTACCTGGTAAGGATACTAGAAAAAGAAATACAGAAAGAGCCTGGTAATATTCTTTCCAACTTAAAAAAAATTACTAAATTGCACATGTTTCTATGAGTGGCAGCTATGCTTTTCACAACTGGACAGAGTGCCCAGGTTAAGGTGTGGTGGGGATTGGGGGGGAACATAGTGGTTGTATAGATGCGGGTTGCATGTGAGGCCAATTACCTTATCAATTAACAGTTGTGTTAGGTTAAAACTTGTGGGGTTTTTTAGACCTTCTGAGAAAAAAAGACAGAATTGTTTAAAACAAAAACACCAAAAAGGATGGCAATTAGTAACCCAGGAAGAAAATCTGGGAAAGAATCTGGGAAGGAGGTCTCAGTGGGCAGAGAACAATTTAACAAAACCCTTCATCATTTGAAATGTTACTGGGGTAGAGTTGTGGTGGTTTTGTATTGTTAAACATGATTTGCACTTCTTGCTGGCCATTCTGAGTTTTCACTAGAAAATACAAGATACATGTTTAACATAAATAGAACCTTGTGGTTAATCATCCATTTCTAAACAGGAATTTAATGATATGTCAAATCAACATCAAATATACAATCTAGGAAAACAGATTAATTACCTCTTTATATTAAGAGGTATTACGTTTCTGCAATAATGTTAGATTTATGGTTAAGGCAGTTCACCTTTGTTTCCAGTATGTTTCTTTTCAAAATAATAAATAAAATTCACTAGGTACAGATATTTTGGAAGAATGGCCCAGCAAGTTGCACCTTGGCTTCATTTGGTATCTTGAGGAAGACATAGTTAAGTTAACCATAGTTTATTAAGTATCATATACCAGAGAAGCTTTATTAGCTAGGGAGAAAATATTTGTTACAAGTAAATTCAAGAGAAGCCACACTGCTAACTTGTAAGGACTCATGATCACTGAACCATGGAGTGACACATTTCTAAGATAGGTACTGTGATAATCGCAATGATATAGTACTTATGTTTACCATTAAGTCACTTCCCCATGCCTATATCTTCATGACATGTTTTGATAGGCTGCAAAATATTAGAAAAAATGCACTAGAGTTGCAATAACTTCTGAAAGGTGGAACACGCAGAAAGAGGCCTTTAATAAACTGTATGTGGACATTCATTACAAAATTTATTGCAAGATACTTTATGTGCTTCTACCTACCACATATTAAAAAAATCTGTACAGTAGTTCTAACAAAATTTGTGTGAAGTACTTTATGAAGTTTAATTTGGCCAATGAGGTGCCAAAAGAAGTAAAAAACTTCAACGTGCAAGGATTCGCCAGGTAAATGGATAAATAATTATTTGGATGAATGGCAGCTTACAATAAATAATATGTTTCTTTTGGATATATCATCTCAGATCAATAGGCTTTTTGACTAAGTTTGTTCTTGTTTACATTGCGTAGCATCCTGATTAAATGCTCCAAATGCAGTGAATGAAAAGTTAATTAATTAAAAAAAACCCTTCATATATCTTATAAGCATTTGCATCGAAGTGTACACTCTAAGATTGCAGTTTTACCACTTTTAGCAGTCTTTTAAAGGGTAAGTACACACACACACACACACACACACACACACACACAGAGGGAGGGGTTTTTTTTCCCGACGTTCAAAAAAACCTGACCTTTTCCTTACTTTATTGTGCAGCATCAAACTCTAAATTTCTGAGACAATAAATACATGAAGAAGATGGTGCATTACTGTATTTGGATTGCTCATGTTTTTTTTCTCAGCATTCATGAGTAGGGGTATAAATATAAATGTTGAAATCACAATATAGACATTATTAGTAGAAGAAGCTAAATAAAAACTAGAGACAACTATTGAACACTAAAATATATCTAAATTTAAAATAAAAAACATAAATAAATAAATGGGATTTATGTAGTAAACCAGGAAAAAAGTAAGAAATAAAAATATATAATTGATCAATAGGTTTTGATTAGCTTGCCTTTTCATTTCAAACAATCCAAGCAGACTTAATTAAAAATAAAATAAATAAATTATATGCATGTATTATATGTGTTTTACTATAGCAACAAACAAAAAACAGCAATAATAATTTTTTGTTTAAAAACAGTCAATTGATGAACATTAATTTAAACAATCAGAATTAAAAGCCCTTGAGAAATGTGTTTAAAATCTCTTTTAAATGTCTATAAGATGTCAGCTCTCCCAATTAACTAGATAGGGATACCTCTTGGAGATCAGGGGTGGCCATAGAAGAGGATTGATCCCATGATGCTGCCCCACAAGACCCCAATTAAAGTTGTGTGTCCTTGTGACATCTGGCAGTGCTCCAGCAACTCATATCCCTTCTACCCTATTCAGTTTTCATTTGTCACATTAGGGCATTCTTTATTTGTATTTATTTACTGTAGTTGCATCCCATTTTTCTTCTAGCAGCTCAAGGTTGTAGACATGCTTCTCCCCACATTTAGGGGTAAGTAAGAGATGATGTATGCCCCAAAGTCACTCAGCAACTAGGACAGGACAGAATAGAACAAAAGTATACAACTGTGCTTCAGTGAGCTTTCAAACAATAGCTACTAGGCAGGATTTTTTTAAAAGAGTTTGAGCAACAATGAACACTTTCCTGCTAATACTTTCTTCTCACAATCGAACCCTGCTACTTCAATTAATTTTTTTCCTAAATAGACATGTGTGGACATACCTAAAATACTGAAATAGTGGTAAATAATAATAACACAGTGTATCTCAACCCTGTCATCTTTAGTTCAGACTTCAACTCTCAGTATTCCCTAGCCATCATGAAATCTTCTTTCTTTTAATCTCCTTGTCCTGCACTCACTTTTAAAGGAGAAAAAGACTGTTTTCTCTTGTATGTGATAGACTTTTATATATCTGCAGAAGATCATACTTCTCTTAGCCTTTTCTTTTGCAGATCTTTCTATCTATTCTCTATCTCTATCTCTCTCTCCCTCTGCCATCTCACCAAAAGGGTGCCAGGCATCTTTAAAAATTACTTGTAAGCCAGCTTCTTCTCTTTCTCCTGTTCAAAGCACATTGTCCAGAACTGAACATGCAATGGATGCAATGTTTCTATTAATATAGCCCAAACTTGCATCAGGTTTTCTAGCTGCTGCATCAGACTAATTGCAATATTCAGCTGCTTTCTTATATGCACTGCCATGAAGCTAGATTTTCTTTCTCTTATAACTTACACACTTGATTTTTTTTTACACATTACAATTTTCACTGATTACCTTCACAACACTATTCAGTTCATTGTTCAAGCTCATTGAGATAATTTATTTATTTATTTGATTTATACCTTGCGTCTCTTCCCTGGTCAAGGAGAACTCTGAAATTCTGAATGCGAATTTGTTTACTGCATTATGATATTGTCATATTACCTGCAAATTAAATAAACATTCCTTCAACTTCACGCTCTAAAGTCACGTACATAGATAATGAATACTATAGGACCATGATGGAACCTTGGAAAATCTTGGTATTTTCCAGGTTTAGGGTTAGGAAATATATTCAAAACACTTCTGTCTTGTCCCATGCTCGATATACTGTAGTGATCGACAAGGCAAACAAAAGACAAAAAAATGCCTGGATCCCAACAATTTTATATGAAAGAGATAGGTTGATTGTAGAGTAAAAGAAATGCACAGAAGTAATGTAAAGCTTATATCCAACAATTAGGAGTGCTGGCAATTTCTTGATGCATAAATTCAAGTATTTGTTTAATTGGCTTATAACATAAGTTTGGTTAAGAACTTTGCACCTCTAGATCACTAGAGTTTAGCTCCAAAACGTATGTAGAGCTGCAAATCAATTCCAAGAAGGCTGGGGGATGAAACAGTCCTTTTTGACTTGTACCAAATAATAAACTTGCTTTTAAAAATAATCCAATTTAAGTTCAGGTTTTTGTGATTAGTATGAGAAAAATAATGACCAGTTGTAACTTTTTGTTTTGAGCAAAATTAATTTAAAAGTAAGTTTAAACCAAGGAATAGGTTTTTTTTAATTAGGTTGCTTTTAGGGGTTTTTTTTTAAGTGTTTGCAATTTAGGAAGTAGAATTACAGTAAATCACCTCTGCAAATGATATGGCTATATTTCTGAGATGCAAAGATCTAGATGACCATTACATGGTATCAGATGGGATATTGCTCCAGTGATGCTTAGCATGCAGACAGGGTTTTGGGACTGGATACTACAAATGCTCCTTTGTTTGTTTCTCTGCCACTAGTCAAAAACCTTTATCTCTGACTTTCCTTAGTTTTCCCCACTATTTTTTGAAAGACTAGAGAATGACATTTAGTTTGGCACATAAAGTATTTCAGATCTGAAAATGAAACCCATATGGCTGACAAAATGATAATTGCTATTGTAAAAATTTCAGAAACTCAGAAAAATGATGATGATAAAAGAACTGTGTTTTCTCATAAAACTTCGGTTTCTAGGACAAGCTTTAAACATTCAGATTCTTTCTAGAATGGTTGCCATTTTAATACCTTGCCACCAGATGTCAGACGTCTACTGCAAATTTTTGTTTTACTACTAGAACTTGATTAAGATGGACTTTAAAGCATTAACATGCTATACCAGCAAAGGCTCCCAAAATTCAGGCAATCACTAAATGTCACAGAAAACTATGTTATCCTTTGCTAGCATTTGTGGTTGTCTGGTTGTAGTAATCCTAATGTCACTTTAAGTGTTTCCATTTCTGAGAGAATGTGCTTGTTATTTTATTAGTTGGTTGGAACAATCCTTGATTACCATCATATTATTTCTGCAGGTGGTTACAAGTTTAGAAGATAATATCATCTGTTCTTCTTGCTTATTTTACTTTTATTAGTGGCTGAAATTTCCTCTAGAAGGCCCCCCACCTCTCAATGGGATAGCAATGTTAGATCTAATCATGACTCTAACAGTGGCGTCAACTTGTAAGATAATATAAAGAAAATCAAATATCTAATATGAAAAATAAAATGAAATAAATGAAATACAAAGTCTATTTTATACATGTTATATCTTCAAAAAACAGAATTTTATAGGACTATCTATAGGGGGGGGGGTTCCCCAAAATAGAATGGTTATATATAAATATATATATAAAATATGTATACCAGGAAGGTCTCCAAATTTAAAAACAGTCAATACACTTCAGGTACTATCTTTTACTTTTCTAAAAGGCAAGATATTGTAGTGCGCCATCCAGAGTTTCCTGGGTGGAGATTGGTCATTATATAAATTTGATTAATGAATAAATAAATCCAGGTAAATTTGGAGAACCATTTGGTTTGAATCTAGTATTCCTGTAATTTATGTTGTAAAATGGAATAATACTATATTTACTTTACTCTATGAAGATTGTGATCACTGATATTAAGTAATCAGGAGGCAAATACAATTTAGGCTCTAAAATCTGAATAATTTCTATATTTTTAAAAAGTTCATAAATAACTGGATTACAATCCATTTTAAACTATGACTATAAGCATGTAGAAAATCTTATATTTTATTTATATTTATATATAACCATTCTATTTTGGGGAAACCCCCCCCCCCTATAGATAGTCCTATAAAATTCTGTTTTTTGAAGATATAACATTTTGTATTTCACTATTTAAAAAGAAACATGCAATATTTTGTGTCAGAATGACATGGAAATAACATATTTTAAAATCCCTTCCAATTAATAAAAGGGATTCCTCAAACAAAGGTATGTTAATATATTGGTATAAAACACCTTTTTCACAGAAAACCCAAGTGTACTAGGATTATATACACATTAATTTTGTATACTGTTCACAGGACACTTCTATAAGTACTTATAATATTTGAATTTAAAAATTATGATACATAATGCATAGATTCTAGGTAATAATTAAATTATACAGTATGATATTGTAAAATGTTTTTGGTGTTTTTTTTTTGCTTTTTCAGCCATCTTCCTGGAGATAACTGACTGTACTTAATATAGCAGTAAAGTTGCATACTAGCTTGGAAAAGAGAAATAAAATAAGAAATATATTATAATCAGCATTGTAATCAGCATTTTTTCCATTTTTGAACCACATTAACATGCAGGTGTTTGTTGTTTTTTAATGTATTATTTCATAGCAGTTTAGAATTGTATTCTCAGTTTTCATTTTCATCCCTGTGTCTGAAAAATGCAAGGAATTCCAATGAATAGATTAACCCAGAGTCTTTTCCTTAATCTCTCTATATAGAATCAGAATTCATTTGGGATTGGCTCAACTGAACTTGGAACTCAGAAGTCATTGATTTTCCATAGTTGAAAAAAGAACATTTTCTGATATAAAAAGCAACTTTAAAAAATAAAATTTTGTAGTGTTTTATTATAATTCCCCATTCTGAAAAATACAGCATTAAGCTATTTCAATACCTTATTGTTTCTATAGCTTCCCATTTTTTTTCCAAAAGGAATTGGCATATTTATCACAGATTTTTCAGCAGATAACGTACTGGGTGTTGTTTTTGCAAATGTGATGGTTAATGTGATCTTTAAGGACTACAAATATATTCCTTATTCCATGAATTAAAGTTTTATTTCTCAATATATAACTGGGAATATGTTGAAAGATTTTACACCTGTGAAAGATTCATTGACCAATCCTGAGGTTGGTTTGTTTTTAGTGATTTATACAAGGGCTGTGATTATAATAATTGATTTATCCAATATTTGAAATCTACTTGCAACATTACAATGACATTATCCAATTTGTATTGCTGGAGTTTAGATTTACCTTATAATGAGATAATTTAAAAAAAAAACTACTTATGACTAAACAGAGTTCTAAGTAGACTAAGAAAGCTAGTGCAAATATAATAGAAAGAGAGAACCTACTGAACAAAAGCACATGAAAACTCAGATACTGAAACAATTTATTCTTTAAAAGTGGGAAAGCAATCTTTCATTGATAAAGGCATAGGCTTTGTCTGCAGTATAAAAAACTCTGTAATTACTTGGGGAATGTTGTAAAGCTCTTATAAGCAGTATATAACATCTGAGTGCTATTGCTATTTCTGTTGTAAGCCACCCAGAGTCCTTCAGGAGTTGGGCGGCATAAAAATGCAATGAATAAATAAATAAATAAATAAATAAATAAATAAATAAATAAATAAATAAATAATCTTCTAACTTCAGAATATGCTTCTGCTTTCTGTCTCTCTTTCGTGCTGTGATAGGTATTTCTTTGTTGCAGGGTGTGGCAGGCTTCCCAGTTGTGTAGACCCCGAAGTCATTGCAGTGGATGCATGACCGGCTGTCATCCCCTGCGAAAGGTTGCAGAGTTGGAGACCGTGACCTCCCCTCTGATGTCCAGGAAGTGGAAGCCTTTGGTGCCTGTGGCATATCCAATAAAGATTAGTTCTTTGGACATGGTGTCCCCCTTTCTGCATGTAGGTTTGGGGATGTTTACCCAGGCCTTGGACACAAAAATGTGTAGGTGAGCCAGGTAAGGCTTTTTGTTGTACAGCATGAAGTAGGGGGTTTGGTCAATGACACTACCCTATGTGTGGTTGAGTGTGCAGTTGTCAAAGACTATGGTCTCTCCCCAGTATGCATGATTGAGGTCAGCATCCACCAGCAAACTGTCTTTTAGCGTTTGCAGGACACCGTTGCGGTGTTTAGCGACCCCATTGGCTGCAGGCGTAAAGGGCGGAGTAGTACACTGCTTGATGCCCTTCTCCTTGACCCAGTCCTGAAATTGCCTGGAGGTTTACTCTGTGCCTTAACCACTCTGTGTCTGAGCAATTTCACCCCATGTTGAGTCTCCACCATATTGTATAGGTATTGGAGGTTCTCAAGTACTTCTGTCTTCTCCCTCATTGTAAAAATGTGGCCAAAGCAGCTGTACTCATCGACTACTGTTAGGAAGTACCACTTGCAGCCTAGGAATTCATTGAAGGGACCAACCGGATCTGTATGTATTAGTTGGTAAGGGTGCTCTGGTTTTCTGGTAGAGGTCTTTGGTATGGGAGCCACCTTTGATTTGGTCCATTTACATATGGCACAATACAGGAACACTCTACAGTCCCTTAGGTCCAGCCCTTCTGAAAACCTCTCCAACTTTTTAATTATGGAGAAGCTGGCATGCACTAGCTTCTGTGGAGGATATGAGCACACTTGCTGTGCAGGGGCTTACCAAAGCCAGGCCCCTGTTCACTCCTCTCCCCCTTCACCTTTCCCTCTGCCTTCCCTATTAGGTTGTCTTCTACTGGAATACTGCAACCAGTTATGGTCACCACACTACAAAAACGATGTTAAGACCTTGGAGAAAGTGCAAAGAAGAGCCACTAAGAGGATCAAAGGCCTGGAGACTAAAACATGAAGAACAGTTGCAGGATTTGGATTTCGCGAGTCTAGAGAAAAGAAGAATTAGGAATGACATGGTAGCAGTATTCCAATACTTGAGGGGCTGTCCCAAAGAAGAGGGGGTCAACTTATTCCCCAAAGCACCTGAATGCAGGACAAGAAACAATGGATGGAAACTAATCAAGGAGAGAAACAACGTGGAATTAAGGAGAAACTTCCTAACACTGAGGACCAATGGAACGTATTGCCATCAGGAGTTGTGGGTGCCCCATCGCTGATTTAAAGAAAAGACTGGATAGTCGTTTGTCTCAAATTGTATAGGGTCTCCTAATTGAGCAGGAGGTAGGACTAGAAGACCTCCAAGATCTCTTTCAGCTCCATTCTGTTTGATCGAAATACTTGAGATTATCTTAATCATATCTCCAAGCTAAATCCTGCATGCTCCCATAATAAGCAGCTTTATACAGATTTAGCTTTGGGACACAATGTCCCGACCCTTTAGTCCTTGGTGCTCTCTGAACCTGGCTGTTTTCTTGCGGATGTTTCATTACTCAACT
>JANHGC010006605.1:1956-12859 GCA_027560395.1 Boaedon fuliginosus | reverse complement strand
GATCTTCTCCCCATAACCTCTAAAAGCCGCTGCTTTGGAGTCTCCCCTCATTTGCATGGGGAGATTTAATTTCCATTCCTTAAATATGACGAATTGCTGAGATTTCCTTCAGTTAATGCTTTTAACAGCTCCCAATAAACTTCATTAATCAGGCCGGCTCTAGGCCCAACGTGCAGCCTGGAAGCAGCTAATTTGCCTGATGAGCCTGAGACTTTAGTGAATAAACAGGTGGATAAGCTGAGGGTTTTATGGCCTTAATTACACTCTAATCAGTTCAACGCTTGGCGGGCAAAGGGAAAAGAGAGAAGGAGGCAGCAGCAACAGCCATCCCTTCCTTACTATTATTATTGCTGTTATTATTTCAATGGTACCATTTCTTTCCCAGGCTTCACCTGCCCCTGATTTTCTAAGGGCAGAACCCTAAGTAAGGAAAGCGGAATGAGGTCAAATACAATTGGGAGTTTCAAATCTTTGGATAACTAATATTTTAGTTAGTCTTGAAAGCAATAACACTTTCCTAACACAAGCCTGTTTCTGTATCTCTTGATATTCCCTTTTCTTTTACCAGCTGTTTTTCTTTGGCAATGGTTTTGTGTGAAATTACTTTTTTTTTAAGATCAACTTACTACAAGCTGTCCAGAGTCATTTGATGCAAGATGGGCTGCAAATAAATTGTGTAATAAATAATAAGTTATTTATTTCAAATCAAGGCAGGATCTGGATAACAGGTGACCCCACTATCTTGAAGTCTGTACTACTTGGGAATTTCATTAAGAGTGTTTTGTATTCATAGTCCTAATCATGTAATGCATACAGCTATATTATGGAAGAGCTGTATTTTCCAAGAAATTTGTCTTATCCAACGTGTATTTAGTGATGATCTCTAAATTGATGTTTTTGATTTCTAAATGAATTCTAAATTCTAAACAGATTGGGGAAAAACGGTTTGTATAAATTCAAAAACCATACATTTATCTCCTTAATTTTGTGTTCAACCTGATCCTAAAACCCAGAACCTGATTTTAAAACCCAGGGGCTAATACATTCCTACATTGATAACTGGGAAATTCGTTTGAAATATATTTTTTTCTACAGAGTTGCCATCTTGACATTTTTTTACTGGTGTAAAAAAAGAGTGTTTTTCTATATATAAGAAAGACCAAAATGATTTTTGAACTTCTTCCATTATGCATTTCTTAGCCCCAATGGTACTTTTGAAGAGATGGATATAAGTGTGTGTGTGTGTTGGGGATAGATGTGTGTGGTGCTAAATTTATATGATCTACAACTCTACAAGACATTTTTAAAGAATGACTATACTATTTGGGTCAATAAATGACTTGGCTTTTTAAAAGCATGACCTGAAAATGCCATAAAACAAGGAAAGCTCTTTTAAGACGTGCATTTTTGTCTTGTGAAGAAGTCCTTTTTCTGGGGCTGGTCCATGTCACGTCCAATCTAGGCTTTCAGCTGTTCCGGTTCTCGCCTCCTTCACCGCTGGGTCGTAGAGTCCCTTCCCCAACGCTCCCGTGGACCCACTTTTTCGACCTTGGCTTCCAGGTTTCACGGCTTCTCTTGCCACATCCCCCATCACCGCGAGGCCGCCTGACAAATCACTTCAAGGGCAGTCTAACTTCGAAGGACAAGACAAAGCTTTAGCATATGGTCCAATCCCCAGATGTTTGCCTTTCACGCGCTCTCCCGCCTTCCCCTCCTCCTCCTCCTCCCCGCTTCCCTGGAAGAAGGGCTACGTGGGAAACAGAGGCTTTATCCCTCCCTCCCTCCCTCCCTCCTCTTCCCCTTCGGGTTTTGTCGAGGGGAGGCTAACTAGCAGCCTGAGCTTCGGGTCTCTTTATAGCCTGGGAGCGCGGAAGGAAAGAACGAGTGGCGAAAAGGAACCGAGGGGAGGGCGGGCACAATCATCGTTGTTTTTTGTTGAGTTTAATATATATATATTAAACTCATATTTATATATACATTACAGTCCTGGACGAGGAGAAGTCTCAGAAATGTTAACACAGGTGCTTTGGGGAGGGGTGGGTTGTCTCCAGGCCAATCCTACGTAGGCAAGGGACACCTGCGCGATCTTTCGGCGCCGACAGCAAGACTTCCGAGCCACGAGGCAAAGTTCAGCAGGCTCAGCTAAAGGGCGCAAAGCCGCAGGGCGGGAAAGAGAGGCGTTCCTTTAAGAGGCGTCGGGAAAGCGTCCCCGTTGCGTGTCTGTTTCTCTCGGCTTTTTTCGCGTCAGACCGCGGGCGAATAAAGAGGCTCGAGGCGGACAAGGGAATGAATTCTGCTGAGAGGAAGGAAAATATTGCAAGCTTCCTTTGGCAGCTAGAGGAGCGAGAGCAGAGGCCTCCAGCCGGCAACCCTCTGTTTTTCCTCCCCCCCCCCACACACACACAAACCCTTCCCTTGCTTGTAGAAGATGCGCCCGTGTTAAAGCTAGTTTAATTTGGGATGATGATTAATTGGGAAGAGGTTCTCTTAGACTTTAAAAGAAACACGTACGAATGCACATTACAACAGCTGGTTCGGAGAGATCTCCTGTTCGAGATTAATGGTGCAATAGTTGCGTTTGGAAACAAGTCGTGGGACAGGGTATTGCAATATTTTAGATATTCATCTCCTTTATATTTTACCCACAATTTTGTAGTGAGATGCATTTATGATTCGCTAAATACCAACTGATTAATGGATCTGAAAAGAAGCATCGGGTTTTCCGAGCCATTCAGCAGTTAACAACAGGGGCGATTCATGAAACTATTTGGCAAACAGTTTTAACAATGAAGTAATACAGGCTTTCAAGATCCCTGAAAAATGAGCAGAGGGTTCTAGAAATAATTTAGCATTTGAATCTAAAATGGCTAATGTTTCTCACAATTTTCCAAGGATTTTCCAGGTAATTTAATATTTTATCAAGATCATCTGCCTAATTTATCATCACCTTAAATTTGCATATTTAAAATCTACTGTAACCATTGTCAGAATTTTATTTACAAACAAAATTTATATATGATCAATCTGTGAATATAAAATTATACACACACAGGTTTTAAAAAATATATAAATTTAAAAAGCACATGTGGAATTACAATTGGCTTTTCAGATGATCCTTCCCCAAAATTGGGAACATTAAAATAATCCATATTAAATGAGCAGAAAAAAATATTTTCTGTATGTTACTTTATTACTGGTGTGTTATTTTTTACAGAGTTGACTAATAATATTTTTGTATTTTATTTCTATCCAAAAAGTGGACCATTGATGATTTCTATGCCTCTATTCAATAGAAATTTCTCATTTTGATAAGAGAAATAAAATAGAGTGACAGCAAACCTGCATTTTTCATTTGCTGCTTCTCTAATAAATTACTTGCACTTTAATACAATTACTTCCTGAAGCATGGCAGCACTTTGACCAAGTCTCAGTCTTGTTAGCCTGCAAGTCCTTCCCTAGGAAAGCTGTCGACTAATCAAAAGAAATTTAAATAAAATGCATTGAATTTGTGGTTCCTTCCTACCCCCTGCTCTAAATTCTGAACATTCTCAAAGTGGCCCTGGAGAAATACAAAAGCACAAAGCGAGAGGCGAGGCAGGCCCTGTGCTCAACACTCAATCATTTCCTGTCACAGGTGCAGCCTGTATGCATTATCCTGCCATGATTGATAGAGTGGGGTTCTGTAGACTGGGGAGCTGGGCATGGTTCAGATGGGGCCCTGTCATTCCAGCACTATGTCATACTACCTGTAGGGAGGAGAAAAAAAAGATAGAAACTTGCTAAGACAGGCTATTCAGTGAGGCTTAGAAGTTTTTGTTCTCTGTGTGCAACCAAAGGTCATATTTCCTAAAAGTTAAACATAGCTTCTAGGTCCGGCTTGCTTGTAATAATCCAACTACCAAAGAGCTGATTAAATCAGGCGTGTTAGAATGATTACTTACAGTAGAGGTAAAGTTAAATTTCATTTAATTAATAGGATGTTTTGTTTCACCTTTTTGGTTTTGTATTTCAAGAAAATATTAAATACCACAGAGTGAATCTAATTGAAGGAGAAATCACTCTTGCTCTGCTTCCCTTTTTGGATGTTTAAGGTAGTTAATAAAAGGATTGTTTTTGGTTAATCTGACACAATTATTGTTTTCATTGGAATTTGTCTCTGTTCTAATCTTTGTTGTTTTGCTGGTCATATTTTATATGGGAGGAAAATTTTGTGTCTTATTACAGTTTAAATTATTAAATCAGATTTCACACAAACTGGATTAGAAAATTATTTTGCTGAGAGGGGGAAGATGAGAATAACTAGTTAAAATAGGCTGTTGCAGGATATTATGGAAAATGAAAACAAGTACACATGTATGTCTAGTGACCATTGTTCTTTGGTTGCAAATGGAAAATCTGTTGAAAATCCGTTCCCGTTGATCATTAAATCTATGTCAAGAACTTACTGCTTTAGGATATATGTTAATTTATGCAGCAGGAATCTTTAACAAGAGTTTTATACAGCTGGGCATGGGAGTTTAGATTTTATTATCTGTGATCATTCAGAATCCTGTCTAATTGATGTAAGATCAGAGTTGACAACTACTCACCAGTGTTCAGCACAATTGTTGTGTCTTTCCATTTGTTAATTTTCTTTTGAAATGGCCAAAGGCACTGTAATTTATATAAAGGGTTCCTACTTTTAAAGTTGGCATATCAGAAAGTTCAAAATATATTGGAAATCATAAATGAAGAATATGTTATAAGTTGCTAAAATTAGCAAAACATTGATATACAGAGACCACAATAAAAAATAAATACAGCTTTTTATTCAGTGGAGGCAATTTCTATATGAGAAGAGATTTCTTCAAAGGATAAAATGCTACTTTTTTAAAAATACAAATTTTCTCTAAGCTGAACCTGGCTCCTCGTTCCATGTTTATTGTATAGATTCTTGAGCATCAAGATGTTATAGCCGTAGTATTCATTTTTTATTTTAAAATCTAGAGAATAATTAAGAATAATATTCTTATGCTCAGAAAAAAATTGAAAGCTTTTTCTTTGAAATTACAGCAAACATATTTTGCACAGTATGAGTGCTTAATTTGGCTGCAAGCCATCACAGATTGTTTTGAAACTGCGAAACAATAGCTGGTGCCCCACTCGGTGGACATACTGACTTGGAACTGTGGGATTCACAGCACTTTTAGACTGCATCATATTGGGGAAGCACCATTTCAGAAAAGTTTGTTACGGGAGTCTTTTTTTTCTTGGTATCAAAGTTCCGAAAGGAGGAGGAGAAAGAAGGAGAAGATCATGAATTGTAACATGGATGAATTAGAATAGAAATTGGAACTCCAAAATTCTAGAATCTCCTCTCCTTCCAATTATTCTAAAAAACATTTTCTTCTTGATATGCAACTTTTCTGAATGAGCTTGGGTCAAATATTTTTTTCTTAAACAACTTTTTCCATTCTATTTAAATTTCTACTTGAAACAAAAAGCAGGCTTCATAATTCACCAGGAAGCTTTTAATGCTAACCCCATTCAAATGTTGCGGGGGGAATCTATTGTACTTGAACAATAGACTTGTTCAGGAGAAATTTTTGTTTCTTTTTAAAAATTAAGATACTTTCATATTCATTGTAAACAGTTATAACCATAAAATTTCAGTGAATCTTCTGTTGGATTTTTAAAACACACAAAAAAGCAGAAATTATGTAATATGCACATATAAAAGAATTTTTATTGTATTAGTGAATTAAATGCTTACAATGAATGAAAAAGAGAGAGGTTTGTGTGTTAGAGAAGAGAGTAGCTTCTATAGGCTCATGCATAAACAAAATACTCTTTTCACATGCTTTTGTACACACAAATATAAATATCATCTAAGAGGAAATACAAAAACCATTGGGAATTTAGATTGGCAGCCTATTGCATTCATAAACACAGATACAACCCAAAGCTGCCAATACATACACTGAGTGAATCTGCCAAGCAGACAGATGCTACAGCTGCAAAAATATTTTCATTGTCTAAACAGCTGCATGCTACTAAAACAATGCAAAATAGAGTATGTTCAATAATACCCAATCACATTTGCTGCAGATATGCACAACCTTACTTTCACATTATAAAACACTGATGTGCATGCACTTACACAATGCATTTTCAAAATGTAATTTATAATAGAGAAAGATATATCCAGGGATGTAGAAGAATGAGAAATATTAAATAAATTAAAGGTATGATGTAAGAAAAAAGGAAATATGATTTTAACAAATGTTTACAGCAACTTCATTCACTATGTCTCTCCATATCTCTGGTTTTTTAAGCCATCCTTGCTTCCACAGTGTCTACATACAGTACACCTGAATATATATTTTTGTATGATCCTTAGCTGCTTCACCTTTCTTCTTAAGCTATCTTTAGCTCTATCCAACAACAATTTCTATATCTTCCCATTTGCACTCTTCCTTCATGCATTTGTTTTGCAATTTGATCTTCATTCGTTTGCATCATATGATCAGATAATCTCAATATATTTATTACATTCTAGTTATTCTTTCAAACCATATTCAATTGCTGATTCCTTCCTTGTTTTTCCACAGTTGCTACTAAGAATCTCATTCCCATTGTATTCATTTATATTTCTTATCAAAGACTGAGTTTAATATGGATAAATGTACATTCTTATACACAGACTGGCGCAAATGTACAATTAAAGAAATATAGATATATAGGTATATCTTTAATTCCAAATTAAAGAAGCCTACGCTTACAATTCTTGCACCAATTTATATATCTCATCTTCTCAATAATGTATATTGTTTTTCTTAAAATTTTCCTATTTTGATAGAAAATGAAAGTTGAAGCCATTTGTTTTACTCTCACGTTACCCAGTGGGTCCTCTGGACCTTGCCTAGTATTGAGCCCCAAATCAAAGCAAGCAGTCCCCGATTCAGCCTGAATTGAAGCAAGTCATTTTCCAAAGCACCAATTATGGCAGAAACAACATTTTCCAGCCAAGTTGTTCATAATTATTATATCATAGATTCATTTGATGTCACACTTCGCTGAGAGTTTAGTATTATGCATGTATGATTAGTTGCCTGTTTTAATTGTTTTAAAATTTATTACATGCGTTGTTTGTAGTGCCCCTCATGGCATATCTTTGAGATTTATCTCTTCCATTTTTATATATGTTACAGAAAGCAAATGAAATGTATATAGCTACACAGGATTTTCAATGATGCTTTCATAGAAAACTTTTTCTATATTTTTGGGTACATATCTATAACACCTTTCCCTCTGAATCCATTTATCATTTTTTAAGCTTGCTGAGTTGCAGATAGTGTCTGGGCTAATTAAATCATTGCCTCCATTAAACTAATGCAAAAGGAATTATCCTTCTCCAAAGTACATAAAGGAACTTCCATGTGCTACTTGGTGGAATAGCTGCATATCCCAAAAGACTGATCGTGCCAGCTGATACATCCAGAGGGGATGGGTGTCAGACTGGTGCAGGTGTTGGTAGCCACCAGTGAGTGATTGCACCATCAGACTCCTACCGTGATCCATCATGCAGGCCCAGCCAGTGAAGAATCACAGCCTCAGGAAGGTGCTGAGCCCAGCAACATATCATTAAACAAGGTTACTACCGGCAGATTTGTTCCCATGATCAATCTGGTCACTAACCGTTCCACCTCACTGTACTTCCGCTCTTCCATTCTTTAAACATAAGCATTATGAAAGCGCAGAAAAAAACATGGCTTTTAACAGGGCCTCATTTCTCCTGTGGCATTCCATGCTTTATAAAAAATTTTTTAACAACAACATGAATTATAAAGAATAACCTTTTATACAAACTATATCCTCAGGCTAGTAGTTTGCCCTAATTCCATATTTTATTGCTTAATAACTTCCCCGTCCTTTGTAATTACAGAATGACATTTCATTATATTTCTACAGGTGACAAAAGGTGTGAAATTATAATTCATTTTACCTACACCAGTATGAATTGATCCTTCAAAAATGTCTCCTAAGAGAGAAGAAAAATAAATTGTATACTTTTTACCATACAGTAATTATTGGTCAACTCCCTACTCCCAAAAGCTACCTATTATTTTGATTCACATAATACAATGGTTTATGTAAGTATTATTGTGATTTATGTATTCAATTGCATATTTTGTCTTGTTCTAAAATTAATATAGATATGTAGAGCAGAGTAAGGCATCTAAGTTAACAAAAAAACATTTATCTCAACTATTGAGTTTTAGAGATCAGCCCAAATTATAAACTTTTTAAAAATAGTAAAATTTCCAGCTTTGAATTTTAGGCTGAGAAGAAATTAAATACATAACAAAGTTTCTTGAATCATTTCAAATCTGCTTAATCCTACATTTGTAATCAGAAATAAGGATAATATGAAATGCAAAACTTGATTTTTTGTTTTGAACTAATAGTTTATGCATTGATTTGAGTTACTAAATCATGGTAAGCTGTGGCGTTTCCTATTTGATTTTGGTTTAGTGAGATAGGTCAAAATTACCATTGGCTTATTCTAGAAATTATAGTTAAAACAAATTATAACATGGCAGGATAAATAAACTTACAGAATTGATTTATCTGCTGAACTCAATTTAATTCCATATCACTCTGTCTTTTTTCTCACACACAAGACATTGGATGACATTGGAATCCTAGATTTTGTAGTGTATTTTAAAGCAGTTTTAGGATGCACAGTTCATTCAAACTGTGCTCCTAGGCAAGCCTCCTGAGTCTTGTTATCATACCATGTGAATTGAGAGATGCTTCTCTACCTGTATATTCATTGCAGAATAAGATTCATAGGAGTTGGGAAGCACTCTTAGAGGGCAAACTGCATGGCATTTTTAGTGTTGTCATAGGCCCTGTTGTGCTTTAAAAGTGTTAAGATTTTCTAGAAAACAATTTTATAAATATTCAAATAATGATTAGTAGATGATAGCCACTGGAAAAGATCAGAATGAGTATCTAATATATATTGTAAAAGTGTTGTGGCAAGGTGAGGGAGAATGCATGGAATGCTTCTACCCAATAACATGTCAGTTAGATATGTATCATTGACAATGCAGAACACGCATCCTCAACCTCGCATTGGCCAGGTTTTCTCATCTATGACTTAGTTATTTCAATTTAAATAGACACTATTTATGCAGTACATAACATAAAACAGTGAAGTCAAACTCAAATGAGTTAATTAAAACAACCAAAAACTTAAAAGCTAGAAAGTGCTAGCCTATAGCTCAGACTAATTCTAATAGGTTCACATTAATAATGAGTGATAATTCTAGGAAAATACTATAGATGAATCAATCCTAAATTAGAAAAACGTCAATGACTGGGTGTTTATTTATTTATTTATTTTTATTTGTTACATTTTTATGCCGCCCAACTCCCGAAGGACTCTGGGTGGCTTACAACAGAGTTAGCAAAAGCACTCAGATTTTTTATATACTGCTTATCATAGCTTTACAACACTTCCCAAGCAGTTACAGAGTCAGCATATTGTCCCCAAACAATCTGGGTCCTCATTCTACCGACCTTTAGAAAGATGGAAAGCTGAGTCAACCTTGAGCCTGGTAAAATTCGATCTGATAACCTGCTGAACAAGTCAGCAGAGATAGGCTGCAGTGCTGCATTTAAGCACTGCACCACCGAAGCTCTTAAGCTATTAAGATGAACTAATATCATCTATAGAAACACATACCAAATGTGACCTTCATGCAACAAAATCTAGCAATACCACTTTATTAAGTATCTCTCCTTTTTCATTAGAAGAATCTGGTTACAACAAAATTAGTTGGAAAGACCTGTTTAAATGGAACAGCTAAGTTACTCCCGTCCTTGAGAATTGTTTTGTTTGGATTGAAGAAGTTACTTGTATGATTTGCCTATGGTTAAGAGAAGCGTTTGGGATGAAGAGTTCCACGTTTACCCAAGAGGAGATGAAGACATTTTGGAATTGTTTATGCCATGATGAAGGTGAGAAGTCAATTTTCTTTGGGTGGGAGAAGTTTTTATATATATATATATACATCTTTTCTTTTTCTTCTTTTTCCTTCTTTTTTTCCTCCTGCTTTTTTCTTCTGGTATGTATTTTTGCTTATTGTTCTATTCAAAACTTTGAATAAAAGTATTGCTTTTTAAAAGAAAGATAACTGGTTTTGATTATCTTTTTTATCATATTAACCTGTGATTTGATGGCTCATCTGCAGTAATAGCAAGAAGTGAAAACTGGAATAAACCAAAGCTAATTGATAAAACCAGATCTAAAACTGAAGGAGACATATTAAGGGAGGAAGAAACAACAATTCTTTAATTCCACAGCATATGGACAGGCTTAAGCATAGTTTCAACTGGGAAACTCTTTCAAACAAGCCAAATCCAAAAACAGTAGGGTTCCTAGAAGTCTGGCAGTCTGACAAATTGGCCAAGAATTGATACATAGACACAAAAATACCTACATACAGGGATGGGTTCCTACCGGTTCGCTGGTTACCCGCTTCGTGGGCGCGCTTTCTGAACAGCTGTCAAAAGCGCGCTGCGCGCGATCGACTCAGAAATTTTGGTGCTGCAAGCACTCTGACAGAACAGCTGCGCAGGGGATATCCGTGATATAGTCAACAAGCCAAAAAGGGAACAAAAAGATAAAAGCACTTTCCCACCAGCAATCAATACCCAGATGAACATAGATTAACAACAAGATTAACATCCCACCAACTATCAAGAAGTAAGTTTCCGAGCAATGGCACCGTGATCTGAAGATAGGGGATGTAGCCATCGAACCCTTGTCATGGTCAGATCATTCCCTGGTAAAGGTGGACTGTCAGGCGCCCACTCCTCGCCGCAGGGAGGCGGGACCGACTAGGTGGTTCCG
>JANHGC010006599.1:4984-19119 GCA_027560395.1 Boaedon fuliginosus | reverse complement strand
TCTATGGGATCTCACCGGGCGCTGGGAGGCATACGGTGGCAGCAGGCGGTCTCGAAGGTACCCCGCCCCTAAGCCATAAGCAATGCTGGGTTATCAGCTAGTATTTCATAAATAATCAGAGAATTTGGAATAATCTGCTCATCTCTGTAGCTCTGTTCATATGATATTTATGTAAACCTAATGGAAATGAACTATATGAATGGTAGAAATGCTATACAAACTGCAAGGCTTTCATAATTACAATAAAATGAAACAGAAATATGGTTAATTCTCAATTTATGTCCACAATTGGGATTAGAATTTTCATCGCTAAGGAAATTAAATGAATTACATCTGATTTTTCAATCCTTTTTGTCATGATCATTAAACAAAATCACTGAAGTTGTTAAGTGAATCACATGGTCATTAAACAAATCGAACTTCCCCACTTGACTTTGCTTGTCAGCTGGGTAGGTCACAAATAGCAATTGCTTGCCTCAGAATGCTGCATCTCTCATAAATATATGCTGGTTGCCAAGTTTGTTTATTATTTATTTATTTATTTATTACATTTTTATGCAGCCCAACTCCCGAAGGACTCTGGGTGGCTTACAACTTGGATAGCAGTAGCGCTCAGGTTTTTATATACTGCTTATCAGAGCATTACAACACTCCCCAAGCAGTTACAGAGTCAGCCTATTGCCCCCAAACAATCGGGGTCCTCATTCTACTGACCTTGAGAATGATGGAAGGCTGAGTCAACCTGGAGCCTGGTGGGATTTGATCTGACAACCTGCCGACCACGTCAGCAGAGATAGGCTGCAGTGCTGCACTTAATCACTGCGGCACCAAGTTCCCAAATTTTGATCATGTGACCATGGGGATGCTGCACTCTTTTGTCAGTGTGAGGATGTTGTAAGTCACAACTTTCATTGCCATTGTAACTTTGAAGAATAGCTAAGTCAATGGGGGTTTTTTTGTAAAATTTTTTATTGATTTTCCACATTTAAAAACATAAGCATTGTCTATTTCCTCCATTCTGGTATTTTTGGGGTTATTATATTCATTGTAAAGATTAATATTCAAAAACCATCATTCATATAAAAAGGTAAAGCATTCATATCAAATATAACACAAGAAAGGTAAAAGAAAGGTAAAAGGAGAAGATATAGAAAGATGAAGTAAAAAAGCCCCATACTTTCCCCTCCCCCTTTACCCCTCACTACTAATTAATTTCCCCTTTATCCCTTTAAAAGTTCTAATTTATCTATCTCTAAATCACTAACATATTACACATCTTTATATACTAAAAAATTATTAATATTTTAAAAAACCATTTATCTATAGCAATTCCCCCACCGCTAGCCATCACCCTTCTTTCTCCTTTTCCAAACGGCTGTTCCCTGCCCGCTCCCTCCCACTCTCTCCTCTCCTTTCCTGTTACAACTTTTTTCCCCATTTTTATTTTCTTTGTCCGATCTCACCAATGTATTCCTCCTCCAGCCATTTAATCCCTCCTCTCGCCGCTCGGTTTGGAAGTCTTTTTGAAAGTCTTTTTTTCTTTTAGTTTGTTTAGCAGTTGGAAGTTCAGCCCCAAGCTCAGTCTCTTTGCCTTTCATGCGAAAAAATGCGTGCGTATCCTTTCTTCGTGTCGCTCCTTCGGTCGCCATCTTCCCCTTTGAATCCACCTCTTTATTTTCACCACTCGTCTCTCCCATTGGCACTCCCTCGTCAGGTTTGTATATTCTAAAGTCCTCCGGTTGACTATCTTACGCTTCCATTTTCTCCAACAACTGCAGCACTTTATTCGTCCCCATTTTAATTTCCAGTCCCAGTTCCTCTATTTTATCCATTTTATCCAGCATCGAGCCTCACAGGGATCTTATTACTTCACAGTTTCCTTTTTTTTTTTTTCATTTTAAATGTTTTGAAATTATTCCAGTCAGATATAGTCCAAATTTAAATCCTCATTATTCAGCCCCTCCACAACTTTAAAAAGTCAATCTTTGAGGCAGAATGGGGGGATGATGGCAAAGGGAACAGCTCCTTACTTTAGCTCCCTTTCACACGCCGCTTCTTCTTTGCCTGCAACGCCAATTTTCAATCTTCAAATCTGATGCTGGGGGTCCAATTTCTTTGATTGTCTTAGCTTACTCCTCTCCACACCAGTTTGGAATTCTTATTTCCTCTCCTGCCCTTGCTTGCCCCGGATGGTTCCACACTTATTGGCAGCCATTAAGGTGCTTCCCTTCCCAGTCCTTGGCAAGGAGTACACGGTGAGTGGGGAGGGGGTTTGCACACGCCCCCTCAACCCTACTCCCACACTCCTTTGCTCCCCTCCCCTACAGGGTGGTTTATACCCTTTTAAGGGTCCTGGGGCAAAAGGCATGGAGCTCGTGTCTTTGTTCCCAGTATCGCCGGAAGTCCACCAGGAATATCATCTTCCTTCTTTGTTATTCTGTTCTCCTGGTGAGCCAGGAGTATAGCTGTACAGATCAAATAGATCAATGGAGAAGCCTGGATGTTTAAGTGTAAATTTACAGAGGGAATCCTCATTCAGATATGTTCCCACAAGAAGGGGTGGGACTGCATGTCCAGTCCCAGGAAAAACCTTATTAAATCTAATGTAGTTAAGGAGGTAGACAGAGTAAAATGCAAATGTTTAGATCAGCTTTCTTCTCATATTATTATATCACAAACATTATTAAAATAAACAATCAATACTATTTTAATTTCATCATCATTATTTCCAATAAAGTATAGTATTTCAGTCTACTAATTAATTTCATTTTTCAACTTTCATCTTAATATTTCCATCCTCCATTCCCCCCCCCTTCATTTTTATTTTAAATCCTTAACCCATTTTCCAATTCATACGTATACAAGGAGGAAGAAGGGGATGAGCCTGACCATGCTGACCTCCACATAAAGCAAGCCATGTGATACATGATGGATGCCTTCCAGAATCTGAAAGCATGAGAGGCTTTAGCTCAAATGTTGGGAGACAATGGCCAAAGGGGCCAACCAGAGAATGAGGATGGAAGCCTCATCCCTGGACACCATGGCAGCAGGGGTGGCAGCAGTGGTGGGGACTTCTCGGATGGGCACAGGGGGAGCGAATGTCTAGAGACCAGGGGATGGCGCAACTCCCTGAAGATGGAAGGCCTCTCCCTTGGTGTGAAGTTTGATGGGGACCTCAACAACTGAGATTTTTCCTAGCTCACTTCTCACCTATATGGAAGAGTAGGGCCACAAAATCCCTACTGAAGGAGACAAGACTAGAGTTGTCATGCTGGCACTAGAAGGGGTCAGGTGACTTTCCACAATATAAATGCTTCTGAGCTGAGAAATTTCAACCAAAATGAGAGCTCTAAGATGGTGATTCGAAGACTCTTTAACTGATCACAAAGCCCGAGACTGTATAAAAACCGTATGCCAGAGGCGCCGGCTGGTAAGAGTACACCGAGTTTCGAGACTTAGTCTGCAACCTTGACTAGTGGAAGACATCCTGGTGAGTTATTTCAGAGATGGGCTAAATGATGACCTGTACACCCCTTCCATCATGAGAGGGGCTCCAGCTCATTTCCATGACTGGTGCCTGGTGGCCGAAGAAGTAGAGATCAACCAAGCCCGAAACAAGTGCTGTGCCAGCAAAGCATGAAGGAAGTCACATGCAGAGAGAAAGAGAGAGACCGCTAAAGCCCAAGTCCAGCCAGTGTGCTCCACCGTCTGCTTCAAATGGGGAAAAGAGGGCCACCAATCAGCAGAGTGCCAACAAAAGAGACCAGATGCTGGGAATACAGTTTGTTAGCCAGTTACAAATCCATCTCATGGTGATACTGTGTATCCAACATTTTTCTAGCTTACCAAGAAGTAGGTTGTGATCTACTATTTGTCAAATGCCTTGCTGAAGACTAAATATACTATGTCCACTGCATTTTGCTGGTCTATTAATTTAGTCACTTTGTCAAAGAATGAAATAAGATTGGTGTGGTTTGGAATGATCTGTTTTTAACAAACATGTGCTGGCTACTAGCATGCTTCCTTGAAAATAAACCCCCGTCTTATTTTCTTTTGGGCTTGAAAATAAGCATTCGGGCTTATTTTTGGGGAGCATGGTGCAAGTAGGAGGTTTGTTCGGGGGTTGTTGCCTGTCCCTGATGTGGACAAGGTCATGGGTACAATGAGTGCCACCACCTGTTTATTGGACCTGTGCCTTTCCTGGCTAGTTTCGGCTGGCTGAGAGGTGACACGCAGTTGGCTCCAGGCGGTAATAACTTTCGTCCGGTCTCCAACCTCCCCTTTCTAGGGAAGGTTGTTGAGAAGGTGGTGGCATTTCAACTCCTGCGTACCTTGAAGGAAGATGATTATTTGGATCCTCTGCAGTCTGGTTTCAGGCCCGGGTACAGCACGGAGGTGGCACTGGTCACACTAGCAGATGATCTCTGGCGGGTCCGGGAAGGGGGAGCCTCTTCTGTCCTGGTGCTTCTTGACCTCTCAGCGGCTTTCGAAACCATTGACCAAGGTATCCTTCTGGGTCGGCTTGAGGGATTGGGAATGGGAGGCACTGTTTTACGGTGGTTTGCCTCCTATCTCTCGGTCTGTACCTAGTTGGTGTTGGTAGGGGGGCAGAGATCTGACCCGAGACCTCTGATCTATGGAGTACCTCAGGGTTCAGTTCTCTCCCCGCTCCTATTTAACATCTACATGAAACTGCTGGGTGCGATCATCTGACGGCACGGGGTGGGGTATCATCAGTACGCTAATGATACCCACTTGTATATCTCTGCTGCCGGCTGAACTAGTGATGCCGTTGAGGTGATGTCCCAGTGCCTGGAGACTGTGAGGATCTGAAAGGGGACCAACAGGCTCAGGCTCAACCCTGACAAGACTGAGTGGCTGTGGATGTTGCCCCCATGTGGTCCAGTGGATTGTCCCTCGTTAATGCTGGGGGGGGAGAAATTGCCCCCCACAGAAAGGGTGCGCAACTTAGGTGGTCCTCTTGGATCCACAGCTGCAATTGGACCATCATCTGGTGGCTGTGGCCAAGGGGGTCTTTGTACAGGTTCGCCTGTTGTATCAATTGCGCCCCTTCCTGGACCGGGAGGCTCTTCTGACAGTCACTCACACCTATGTCACCTCCCAATTAGATTACTGTAATGCGCTCTACATGGGGCTGCACTTGAAGAGCACTCGGAAGCTCCAATTGGTCCAGAATGCGGCCGTACGAGTGATAAAGGGTGTACCTCGGTGCACCCATATAACACCTGTCCTCCACGAGTTGCACTGGCTCCCAATAGTCTTCCAGGTGCAATTTAAGGTACTAGGGACAACTTTTAAAGCCCTTCATGGCTTAGGAGTGGGGTACCTTCGAGACCACCTTCTGCTACCTCATGCCTCCCAGTGCCCAGTTAGATCCCACAGAGTTGGCCTGTTACGGATTCCATCAGCTAAACAATGACGGCTGGCAGGTCCTCCAGCTAAGGCCTTCTCTGTGGCGGCACAGCCCTCTGGAACCAGCTACCCATGGAAATCCGAACCATTCCTAGTCTGTTGGCCTTCCGCAGAGCCACAAAGACCTGGCTCTGTGGGCAGGCATGGAATTGATGACCCCCTGGAGGAGTGACTGGTGGTTGACTGATTTGTTGATATTAATTTTAATTGTATTATTTATAATGGTTTTAAATATGTTTTTGATATATTGTATTTTTATTCCTTGTAAACCGCCTCGAGTTCCCCTGGATCGAGGAAGAGAGGCGGCATATAAATCAAAGAAATAAAATTAAAAAAAATAGTTTAATGAGAAGAAGCACTAATGTTCCAATATTTGAGGGGCTGCCACAAAGAAGAAGGGGTCAATCTATTCTCCAAAGCACATGAGGGCAGAACAAGAAGCAATGGATGGAAACTAATCAAAGAGAGAACCAACCTAGAACTAAAGAGAAATTTCCTGACAGTTACAACAATTAATCAGTGGAAAGACTTGTCTCCAGAAGTTGTGGGTGCTCCATCATTGAAGGCTTTAAGAAGAGACTGGACAGGCACTTGTCTGAAATAGTAGAGGGTTTCCCCCTGAGCAGGGGATTGGACTAGAAGACTTCCAAGGTCCTTTCCAACTCTGTTATTCTTTTATCTACATGAAACTACCAGGAGAGAGCCTCTAGATCTGGACTTTTCATGAATCAAATTATCTTAAAGATATCTTATCTTATCTCAAATTATCTTTGCTCATATGAAGTTTCTAAAAGCATGCTCCAATCCTATTTTCTGGTCCATTTTTGTTGCATATTTGATTGGAGTTTTTCAGTTCTAATGTCACAGTTATGATAACCCAATTACATGGTTGTTAAGCAAATCCATTCTCCCAAATTGGCGTTTTTTTGGTTTGAAACCAAAAACCAGAAAAAAACCCAGAAATCTGCAAAACAATTGCAATCTTGTGACCAGTGAATATTGCAATCAGTCATAAATGTGAGCTGGTTGCCAAGCACCTGAAATGTGATCATGTGACTATGGAGGTGTAGATATGGCAGTTCTAACTTTAAGGACAGGTCTTAAGAAGATTTCAGAGTCTCCTATAGTTCAGGGCTGTTAAACTTGCAGCCCATGGGCCAGATGCGTCATGCACTGGCTACGCCCACACCTCGTTTAGAGAAGGGGGGGAAGTCATGATACGTCACATGACGATGCAAGTTTGACACCCTGCTATAGGCAAAGAAAATATATTACATTCAGTTTCATCAGTCAGACCCCTGAAACAGGGATGTCAGGAGCACCAACCAGAATTGATAAAACAAACCTCTCAAGCACCAGGGGGCGGGGGTGGGGGCAGGAGATTTAGGCAGTTCAAATGAGTATAAAGATTAATTGCAAGCTTAAACTCTTGACAAGAATTTGAGATGAGAGAGGCATTCAAGGTGGGCTGGACTCTTGCAGGTGTGCAGGGACTCCTGACTTAGGATGTGTTTAATCCCTCCCTTGGGCTCAGCCTGGTCCTCTGCTGCAAATCATGGCTTTTCTTTTATTTCCTTTTAAAGTATTCTTATTTATTTTATTTTTATTTGATTTGATTTATATCCCGCCTCATTTCCTCAGTCAAAGGGAACACGAGGCCGCTATGTTGTTTTTCCCTTGCCCAATGACCAAAATCCTCAGTGTGGATACTACAGTACTCAGTGTGGATACTACAGTACAGTTATTAGAAGTTAAAAATAAATAAATCAGAAAATTTCCATTTCGATATAACATCACAAAAATAGATACTTTATTGCCTAAATTGCCTGTTTTCTACCATTACCAAAAGCATGAATTTAGGCAACAACATAACAAAGATCCAACTGGTAGGAAAAAAGATAAGCACAAGGTCTACTTAAAGAACCAAAGAGTAAGAAATTCTTCTCATTATTAGTATTTTAGTTTAGCCATCCACTTAACAACCATCTACTGACATATTCTCACACTTAGAAGAAGTTTGTGAAGGACAATTTTCTACATCAATTTTCAGTGCTCTGGCATCATACATTAGCCCATCTTTGGTGCTTGCCATCTCCATTCTTTCATTTTCTTTACAATGCATTGGCACAACAGGCAATCATTCAGAAAGAATTATCATCAGGGGAAAATGCACTAATGGGAAAGGCAGCCCATGGGGGACAGTTTCATCTCTACTCCCCAAAAGACGGGGCAAAGCAGTGGCTCTTCAAGAGTAATATCACAAGAAGCAGAGATGGAAGGCCTTCAGCCCACGGAGTTTTGTTTCTTATAAGTAGCAATTTACCATGTGAAAGGGTTGGATATTTATAATTATGCTCTGAGTGGCCACTTTGAAAAATCTATATATCTCTAGGCTCTGCGTACATCACCATGTCAACTCTCTGAGCAGAGACATCCATCAGCTACCATGCATCATAGATCTTGGTGAGCACTTGGGGAATGCTCACTGATGCTTGTGTCCTAGATCCTGATTTAAACAGCATTCTAGTCCAAATCAGGACACTGCTACACAGACTTAGTTACAAAGACATCTCAGCCAGAAAACCAGAGAAGCATACATATGAACCAAACATTCAATCATGATACCCTTGGATGTAGTCAGAAAGTTATATAGAAAACCAAGCAGTCAAGTAATAATTTTAGCTCGGTCACCTTTCACATAAGGCATGAATTTGTTTTGTGTATTTTCACCTTTCCTCTGAGATGTAAATCTGCAGAAAAGTTGAATTAAAAACTATAACAAGTGAAATGGGATCCAAAAACCCATCATCTATTTTGTCAACCATATAAATCAACAATATCCATCCTTTCTAAAACACATACACAGACACACTGTATGTCTCTTCAATGTGCTTCTGAGATTTCAACTTCTCTTCCCCCCCAACTTTCTTTAACTTTCTCATCACAAGGATGGAGATACATATTCATTAAAGCAACAGATCTGCCTTCAGACAGAACTATGCCAATGTAAAGAATTTTTTTCATACTTATTGGGGGAAAATATTTATTTATTTATTTGTTTGTTTGTTTGTTTATTACATTTTTATGCCGCCCAACTATCAAAGGAATCTGGGTGGCTTACAACATAGATAGCAATAGAACTCAGATTTTATATACTGCTTATCAGAGCTTTACATCACTTCCCAAGCAGTTACAGAGTCAGCCTATTGCCCCAAACAATCTGGGTCCTCATTTTACCGATCTTTAGAAGAATGGAAGGCTGAGTCAACCTTGAGCCTGGTGGGATTCGATCTGACAACCTGCTAAACAAGTCAGCAGAGCCTGCAGTACTGCATTTACCCACTGCGCCACCGAGGTTCTTCTTATAAGCACTTCTTGATGGTGTGAAATGGGGCCCTTCCCAAAAAAGATCTGGATATCCTCTACCCCACTATCTTCACTAATTTCCTAAAAAAAGAGTGAATGAGGGCTTGCATTAAGCAGAGACAGGGCGAGAAGCCATACTTTTTGTTCCCTAACAGTCTGTCCAGGCTGTTCTTAAAAATTTATTACTCTGTTGCAACATGAAAAATAAGACAGAGAAGCAATCATTAGTATAACCATAACTCCCTGTACAATAGTCACACTTCCAAATTGAGATTTATGATTGCAGCTGCCAATATTTTAGAGCAGGGTGCAGGCGCCGGCATCAGCAAAGCCCCGCTGCTCGCTGCCCCGGCGCTGTTACAGTTTATCACAATCTGCAGAGATTATTGCAATGAATAATACAGAACAGGCTGGCAGTGAAGAACTATTCCTGATCAAACGCTTCTGTAAACAACTGAATAAATAATATTTCTCATCCCCTCATTGAAGCTGTTGCAGGCCAAGGGACATTGCTCATTGTGCACTAGAAGAAAATGCTGAAGGCTAGGGAGGGAGAAAGGACATATTAATTAAATGTAGCACCAGGCATAAGGTAAAACTCTGCTTAGACTATTCACTATCAGTCACAACTCACAAAAAACTTCATCCTTTATGGAAAAAGCAACCAGTACCGAAAAAGACAGCATGACCAAAAGCAAAGATAGAAATGAATTCAGTCCAGTGAAACTGATTGTAAGCAAGCCAGGAATAGACCAAGAATGTTTTTATAAAACATTGATTGTTTAAAAAATAAATGAAAAGATCAGTAGACATTAACCAGGAGCAGGGGGGATGTTGGGTGGAGGAGAGAAGCTGCTTAGAGGCAGGTTCAGCATCAGGTGTAAGTATAATGAAATGCCATCCTCGGAGACATCAAGGCTGGCTCTCAGGCCGTAAGCAGTTAGAAGGTACGCAGGACAGCCAGAATTTGTGCCTGCATAAATGTCAGTAAGTAATGTAACATGATGAAGATTATGTGCCAACATTTTCAAAAAGGGCATCTCTTGGAAGATAATAAAGGATAAAGTTCAACATTGGAACAACCCTCAAATTCCACTGCTATATCATACCTGACTCTGCCTCATTTTGACTTGCTCTATAGCTTGGATTTTCACAATGGCAGCTAATGTACTGAGGAAATATAGTTTAATGGCACACTTTCAGCTAAGAACTAAACAGGCCTGAAGATTCTCTCATTAGCTCAGCTTGTGAATCAATAAGAGCCAAAGAAAGCATAATTAATACATGAATCTGTAAAAAAAGGCAAGGCTTATTCCAATACATATATACACATAATCTGAGGGGTGACAAAAGCCAATAACCACTTATCTTAGGAAAAGCAGACAATTTTTGCTTCATGAAAAAATCTCAATGGTGTGCAGATGAATGGGGTAACCATTAGAGAACAGGATGGACACACAACCATCAGAGAACAGGGTAGCCTTAGCCAAACACTGAACTTACTAGAAAGGTGCATCCATTGTCTCCCCAAATGAGAATTATGCAAACAGGAAACCAATCTCTCCTCAGGTTTCACCAGGGAAGCAAAAAAAAAGTGTCCTTATACACCAGAAGGGCAGAACACTATCCAAAGGAATTCTACTGCATTAAGAAACTTAGGCTTAAAAGGACAAAACAAATAGCAAGAGCACTTAGATTTACATACTGCCCCATCATGTTTTACAGGTCTCTCTGGACAGCTTAGAGCCGTGATGGCGAACCTATGGCACACGTGCCGGAAATGTCACACAAAGCAATCTCTCTGGGCACACCAGCCGTCACCTGGTGCTCTTCCGGGTTCCAGCGCATGCATGCACGCCAGCCAGCTGGTCTTCGCGCACATGCACGTTAGAAACCGGAAGACCAGGTAGTTGGCACACGTGCACCCACTAGGAAGCTAAGCTTCAGGTTTCCAGCGCTCCTGCGCGTCAGGGAGCTGCTCTTCCTGTTTCCGGTGTGCACTCCATTTCAGCACTCAGTGCTGAAAAGGTGAGCCACCATTGGCTTACAATGTCAGCATATTGCACCTAAAAATCTGGGTCCTCATTTTACCAATCTCAGAAGGATGGAAGGCTTAGTCAACCTAAAGCCCCTTCAGAATCAAACTCCAGACTGTGGGCAGAGTTAGCCTGCAATTCTGCATTTTAACCACTGTGCCACCAGGATTCCTCATGCAATATTCTAGCCTATAATTCCCATCTTACTGCTATACTAAAGTCCTTAACAATATTCCATAATGCTTTATTTAATAGTACACATCTAATTTTAATCTGATCCAACATAGCTTTTCAAAATCAACCAAGGTTTGCTAAATGCTTTTACCTAGATGGGCTTCACTTTGGAATAGTTACGAACAACTTAACAGAAAAAGTAGATTTATAGAAAGATCTTCCCTGTTTTAGAAATGCCTGCAAAATTCTTCAGCTTTAAGAGGCTGCCTTAAACCACTTGGTAGGCCAAGAACCTCACCATTTTACATCCACATGCAAGCTGATCTCCCTGCGTCCTCTAAGGGCCCCTGGACAAGGGTCCTGCCTCAGTAGAGGCAGGCTCTGACTCTGTTCTACGAGCAGGGATGGTTCCAATTAATCCCCTCTCAGCTCGGCCTGCCTGCTTCATTACCTCTCCTTGATGAGAACCATCAGTGGGCCCTGTATGATTTTGCTAATTAGCCTCACTTCGTTTATCATTTCCATTTTCTCTCAGTGACGCACGGCTTGCTGGGCGACAGCTTCATCTCCTGCTGAAACAATGCAGCCCCTTCTGTGCCTGTCTCACTTAGCGCTGTCACCACAGCCATTATGAAATTGGGGTTTCATTTACACACTAATTAAACATTACAGCTTGTTCACAATTACAACATGGGGATGAGGAGGTAACTAATTACTTAAGAAATGAGCTAACATTTATCTCCAATTCTTCTCCCCTTTATCTGGCTCCCCGCCTTCTTCAATCAAGATTAAATTGTTGCTCAACAGAGATGGTGCTGGAGGCCTATGGTAGTCTCTGCATACTCAGTATACCCTTTTCAAAACGTCTGTGGGTCTTATACCTGGAAATGTAGTTCAGTCTATAATTGCTGATAGGATTGGAGTGAGCCGCTACACTTATACCCCTCCCATGAGACATATAAGCTAAACAAAAGTTAACCCAGACTCTAAGTATGTTTTGGTGAGAGAATGGAAGATGGCGCTAGAAGGGATGCATGAGGCAATATTCTTCATAAGCAGATTTTCAGAAAGAACATACATACACAGATTCAAATCTTTCACCAGGGAAAAAAAAGACAATTTTTTCTTTAATTTACTTTTTAGAAAAGTTTCGGAGTCCCTCAGTTACATAACCGTTGTGCCTCTTCTTCCCAAAAATTTCAATGTTAGTAGTTGCAGCTTCAGTTCTCTCTTCTGCATAAAAGCTGGCTTTGAGCAATGCATGGACTGTTTCAGCTGTCTTTCTCCACTCCTCAGAATGAATTGCTAAAGAAATTAGTTAATAATTATCTTCAACCTTTCTCCACTTTATTCAGCCCACCTGAAAATACATTATATTTCCTATATTTAAATCCACATCTCAAATCACATGGATTATCATATATCTGGTTTACATAACTGAACAATTGTTTGATATGAATTACTCCATCCAAATGTTTTTATCTCAAAGATTAATAAGAGTCCCTAATCATTTTGAGCCTATAGATTCCTATCAAAGTCTGGAAATGAAATGTGGCATTACCATAAAATACCTCTCATAGGAACCTAGCTAATTGGAAAAGACAAGTAGCTTGTATAAGAAATTAAATACAAGCAACATAATGGATCTTATGCCTTTTATTTACTACTGTTTAGCATTATTTTTTTTAGAAGAAAAATTAGTTCTATTAAAAATATGCTCTCGCTCTGTGTGTGTGTGTGTGTGTTCAGAAGCCAAATCCCATTTCATTTTTCTTCTTTTTGTCTAAGTTTCTTTTTTTAAACACACGAATCCCAAAGATACTCTGAGGAGAAGCAACATGTCCAGGCATGAGAAGATGGAACTTGCCATCCAAGTATGAAACAAGAGTGTTGACTTAGGATATAAGTGGAAAAGTCAGAACAGGAAAATGAAGAAATGATAATGGTTACAATAGATTTAAGGCTGGGTTCTTGGAACTGAGTGTAGATTGGACCATCTCAGATGATGTTAGACTGTGGACAACAGAGGAGAAACTAGAAATTAGAAAAAAAGAGGTTTTCCTTTGATTTGTTTTCTTAGTAGACCAATCTGGACTCCCTTGCTCTTTTTTTTTTTTTTTGCAATACAATGGCAGTGTAAGGAAATCCCAGATCATATTTTAAGGCCAGCTGAATCACAGCATCAGACTTCTAGGAAGCTTGGCAGCAGCCACTGCTACCAAGGTAGCCAGCTGAGAAGCAAATAGTACAGTAAGAGGTAGAGGACTCTGAGGTTTTAAGCCTAAGATGAAACTTCCACTGAATCTCTGATGCCTTTGGTTTTGGAAGATTTTGGAAGTGGTACTGGATATGACTACGTTTCAGACTGCAATTTGCATCTGGTTAGGAAACATCTGACTTCATTAGTTTTTCTATATTCCTGGAAAAAGCAGGGAATTTATAGCTATTGCTCTACCTCCATTGGCCAGTCATGGTCCTAATTGGAAGAGGAAGACATTGCAACAGTGACTCATGCCTTCATCACTACACAGTTAAACTATTGTTAGATTTAGAAACTCTGGCAGCCCAATTTTTGGTTGGTTGGTGCCCACAAGCACATTATAGTGGGGGCTTGGGACCTGCATTGGCTTCCAATTGGTTCTGGATGTAATACAAAGGGCTGGTTTTAGCCTATAAAACCTTACATGACTACAAGGTAATTACATGGCTGAGTCCTCCAACTGGTGATCCACACATTTATAGCATCCTACAAGATTCTGCTCTTGGTTTCAGTATTATGAAGTGAGGGGAGCTGAAGGCTTGTAGAAACTGTTTTTAGTGGCTGCGCTTATGCTATGGGAATGCCTCCCAGCAGACCTCAGATTTGTTCCCACATTGCCGGCATCCTGAAAGCTACTAAAAACTTAATTGCTGAAGCAGGCCTAGGGTGAGTAAACTGACGTTGATGAAACATTTATCATTTCTGATAAATGTTCATTTCAGTTTTGTATTTGTATTTGATATTGTGACTTTATTTTACATATTTTTATTATGAATACTCCATGGATAATAGAGTATCCATACAGCCTGCTCCCCACTCTCCTGTAACCCATTGCCCGCTTACTTTTAAAGGATCTCTGGACTTCA
>JANHGC010006595.1:30868-41821 GCA_027560395.1 Boaedon fuliginosus | reverse complement strand
GGGGGAAGTTCTTAGTGAGACGCCCCTCCCCTCCCTTGACTCATTGCGCAGGCGCAGCATGGGAGCCGGCTGAATCCTCTGCCGCCCACTGATTGGTTCCTGCCACCCCCTAATTCCACATGGAGCTTTCAGCACCCCCTTAGACTGTTCCAACACCCCCTAGGGGGTGGTACCGCCCACTTTGAGAACCACTGAGAGAGAGAGAGAGAGAGAGAGAGATCGATATCGATGTTCTCTGGTGAGAAGGGCTTTGGGTGATTAATGAAACCACTCTGCATAGATATTCACTACTTAGTAACAGGTGCACCCCCATAAATACGCATGGAATTGCAGCCCTAAAAAATCCAGCTCTTTTCCCATTTTGTTGCCATTTCTAAAACTGTGATCAAAAAGATGCTTTCAGCTTGTTTTTCCCTACATAGTCCCTTAAATATGCTCCCAATTCTAGCCATCAAATTAGTTTCTTCACTGGCTTCCAGGTGGTCAACAGCAAAGCCCCATAATATGTTAAAACTACAACATGTTGACTACTACTTTATTAGAATGGGACTTATGAGAACATTGTGTTTGACAAGGTTTAGTTTTGATGGTAGCTTCACTAAATGCCCCATTACTGTTGTATTTTTTTAGTGGGTCAATAACCTAGAAACAGATGCTATGTATAACAAGTGGCCTTCAAGTTTTCAGGAACTTCTCAAACCAGCATATGCAGGAATGATGCGACAGATTAGACGGAATTTATATAATATGGTAAGTGTGATGTGTGTGTGTGTGTGTTGTATGAGTGATTGAGAGAGTTGTTAGGAAAATAATTTGTGCATTCTTTTAGATATTTTTAGTAGGGATATATTAGAATGACATCTTTATAGTATAAAAAACCCCCAGAAAGCCTTTCCTTGCCACGTTTTGTTCAGCAGTTCACTTATCCATACATTGTAGTTATGTATGTGTCACTGAATTGATCGAAAAGTATACCCAGCAGTGTGCCTATGATGATGCTTTACAAAAGCACAGCCATACTTTGACAGTATTTTCCTATTGCATTTAGCAATGGTTGTTCCACCATGATTTATAGAATAAATCACAATTTGCAAGATAGATGTGTGAATTTTGTCTTTACATCTGACTGGAATATGTATTTGACTTTGCATATCATAGACTCCCAAGGTCTCTCAGCAAATTGGCTTTTTAGAGAACACAAGACCAATTATGTGGTACAAGAAAGCTGGCTTGTGTAAATTCTAAGCACTAAATTAAAACTGTTGTATCCTAGGTGGCATACCATTTATTTAATTTAGTGTTGTAAACTTACATTCAAGTACCATTTTCACTAAAAGTTATTCTACCAGCCTGGATTTGTGAAAACCAGTGTGTGATAGCATGCTAAGTGAGGTCCCTTACTCATGTTTAATTGAGTATATTCAATTGTTAGGATTCATTTCAAGCTTTTAAAATTTCAATTCAGGCCCAGTTTCTTTTGTATTTGTGTTGAATTAAGGACAAACGTTGTGGTGTAAAATATTAATAACATTTGAATCATTTCCCCTCCTAAAGTGATAAATGTCAAGCGTGAACAACCAGGCTCGCACATGTAAAGTACAAATTAGCTACTTTATTGCTCAATGCCTATTTCACACCAATTTTCTCAGACTGGCAACTTTCCCCTGGGAAAGATTAGATGAAGTTCAGTGGCATTCAAGAGGGATTGGAGGGGAGGAGGGTCAGACCTTGTCCTCTTCTGCTTATATAAGGACTCCAAACTAATTTCTGTTTGACTCCCTCCTCCTGACTGGTATCGTTGGTCTCCAAAGTAAATTTGTACCTGTACATGACAATTCCTAAAATGGGAATTTACTTCCCTTCAAGAAGCTTCTATCCACTTTGATTACAAATATGTCAGTGGCCTGGAAAGCTGGAGACCTTTCTCTCTGTCATCAATATCAAAAAAACTCTCAAAAGGCTGAATCATGGCAGCCTACTATTGTAACTTGATTACTAATTGGACATCGTTAATACAGTTAGTTACAAATCAGTAATTTTTACTTGAGAATCATTTGTTTGTTTAATTAACCCCAAGACAAGTCCATCTAAGTCATGTAGCAAAACTCAAACATAAAAATATAGTTTAAAATGGCATATTATGCTGTAGCAAAGACAATACATTAAAATAAAAGGATACAATGGATTTTCAGAATTTCTTTAAATGCCACAGTGGGAGAGCCAATCACACATTCCCTGGAGTTGTAGCTACCATTATTAATAAGCTTCTGTTCCTCTATCAAGTAGAGGAATGCATGTTAGAAATGGGAATCTGAGCAGATTCTTCAGTCCAGATCTTAAATATATATTAAAGCTTAAACAGTTTTTCAACTAATCTGTTCCAAACCATTTATGTTTCTAAAGGTCCAAATTGAATGTTTTATTGGGCCCAAGACACACAACTAAATAGAATGGTTGGCACAGAAGTGGCATAATGGGTTCTAATATCTGGTCCTATTGAGTGCATGAACGAGAACAATCTGTACCAACAAATGTTTCCAGTTTATCCTTGAATTCTTCCTTGAGGTTTTCAATGTATAGTAGTAGAGGAAACAGAAGGTACAAAAAGAGTATACACATGGATGTATAAATTTTTCTTCTCTTGTAGATCCTTTTTATTGACCCTCTCCAGGAAGAAGCAGCTGGTTTCATTAAACTTATTGAGTTAATCTACACTCAGAAAGTACCTCTAAGGTATATTAACACTACCAGAGATTAAAATAAGTAAAGGGATTTCTCTTCACTTTCTTCTTCATTTTCAGAATTGTGGCAAAAAACCCCTATAGAATTAGTACAATATTATTCTGTATAGTTTCCCTACGAGTACTGACTTATATAAAGGGGAAGAGAGTTTGGAGAACATCTATCGATGTTCAACCCTCCATGATTCATTAATTTTGATTTCTTAACAAGTCAACAAAATAGAAACGAGAAATTTTAATACATTGATTTGTTGATTTGTATTTATTCTGGGTAAATACTATATTTCCATAGATTTCAGTTAATTCTGTTGAACAGGTAGTATGTTTGTCTAAATCTAACTGCATTTAAATGGATACAAGAAAAGCATAATCTTTATGAACTTTAATATAGTTTCATTATAATTTATAACATTGTTACATGATCAGTCTCCATTCATCCTTAGGTTGATCTAGTTCTACTTGCAAAACAGGTTTCTCCAAACTTGCAAGCATCCTGGTATGGTGAGACTTAGTTCTGACGGATTCCCACATTACGCTGTGCAGGAATTGGAAAGTTCAACACAGCTAGAGAATTACTATTAAAAAAGGCTATTCCAGAGTAGCCTAGAATATTTGTTCTACCATTGGCATATGAATATAAATTTATGTATATGTATTTAAATATGAATATATATGTATGTGAATGTATATAAATAGTTTTGACATACTTATATTTCCATTTGGGTAGAACCAAATGAAATTAAAAATATGAGGAACTGGAAAGGAGCAAAGAATTATGGGAACCTGCAAATACTTTCAGCAAAGTTCGTCAGGTTGTTAATCTTAGTTTGATAAAATAGCACCTCCATGTCAAAGTTACAGCTAGAGAGATAATTTCTATAGGCATTCATTACACTAAAACTGAGAAATATTGAGGAATTTAAGGATGAATTTATTATACAAATCAGATACAATAAGTAGATGCTTATTTTAAATTTAAATGAATTTATGATAAAAGCAATCCCAAATAGTTTTTATTTCCTGTAATTTCAGAAATTCAAACCATGATATGACTCTCATCAGTGATTTGAACAAACTTTCGTTTTCTATGTTATCATTGATTTTACATGTCTATGGAGATTCTCAGTCATCCTGGCAGGGATGGGTTTCTCCCGGTTCGCTGGTTACCCGCTTTGTGGACGCGCTACCAGATCGGCTGTCAAAAACTTCATGGTATTCTGCAAATACTCTGATCCAAGTATTTGCAGAATACCACAAAGTTTTTGAACGCGATCCCGTGCGGCGTGCTTTTGACAGCCGATCTGGCAGCGTGTCCACAAAGCAGGTAACCAGCGAACTGGGAGAACCCATCCTGGTCATGGTTGTCCCAAAGGTACTTTTTCAAGAGGCAACTGGACTTTCTAGTTTTTCTTTGAAGATGTTTCGCTTCTCATCCAAGAAGAATTCTTGGATGAGAAGCAAAATGTCTTCAAAGAAAAACCAGAAAGTCTAGTTGCCTCTTGAAAAAGTACCTTTGGGACATTGATTTCACATTTTATCAAAGGTAATTCTATTTAATTGGCATAAAATGTTAACTTCGTGTTCATTTTAATATGATTTTGAATCTTGTTGGAATATTATGACTTATCATTCTTGTTGAAGACCTAAGTGACATATTTTAACCTGTTTTTAGTATTGTTGTATTTAATCTGCTTTCAGCATACTTGAATACGCTTTCAGCATATTCTCACAGTATTTTTCTTTTTTTCGAGCAGACTTGGCTTTGTTTTCATCTTAAATACTGATGAAGTGGTTGATGGAAATGAGGACGCAGGAGTTGCCTTGTGGAGAGCTTTTAACTTTATTGCAGATGAAGTGGATATCCCTCATGCTTTTGTCTCCTTACTTTATGTTAGTGTTTGTAAGAAGATTAAAATATTGCTTTATTTAAGGTTAGCCTTACTTTCTTTGAGATGCAAAATAGCCATAGGATAGCATTATAAACCTGGGTGACTCTGGGCAGTTAGCAAATAATCATGCACAGGCAGGAAGTGTCATAAACTTAAGGCGTATAAAGAATACCTTAAAGGTAAAAAGCAAAGCAAACTCAAACCCACTGGGCATGAAATTATGACATCTCTTTCTGTATTCCATATTAGAGCAAAATATGAAACTTAATGAAGAAATAATCCTGGTAGAAGTGAATGGGGTATCTATACTAGGCATACTTAGATCATATTTAGATGCTCTCAAAACTGCTAGCATTTAAATATCCTTTGTATAAACCCAAATTGTAGTTCCTTTTATAAGATCCAAGCATGTGGCCCACCTAAATATTCAGGGAGAAAGAAGGAAGGAAGGAAGGAAGGAAGGAAGGAAGGAAGGAAGGAAGGAAGTGGAATAGGCTGGATTTGATCTTTTTAAGGTAATATAAAATTTAAGAAGAGCTGTGAAATTATAGGAAGAAGACACTCTATAGACCTTCCATTGAGTAATTGCACAGTTCTGAAGGAATTTCCAAAAAGGCTATTTAAAATGAGAATCTCGTGATTGTTTAAGATTTGAGATTGCCCATTAAAACTCACTTGCAATAGATTCAGGGCCAACAGAACAAAATACTATGTGCACTACATTATTATATTTGCTACCGTATGATGTACAGTAGTAATATTCACTATTTGAGATGGCTTCATTGACATTGTTGACTATTCAGGCTATCAGTCTTTTAACAGTAATTTTAAGCAGCTGAGTGCTGACAGGATCGGAATCAAAATGAGAATAGTAGAAACCAACATTTGACATTCCTGGTGACCGCTTGAGAAATGCAAGATTAAAAAAAACACCTTAAAAAAGGAGATAACTCCTTCAAAGCAGAGCAACATATATGAGATGTCATCTGGATGTGGAAAAATAGTAGGGAGGGGAGAGAGTTAACCAGTGTGAGTGTTTTTTCTGGAGGAGGCTGACTAGGTACTATTCTAAACAAGATTCCTTTTCTAAGGAGGACTAAGAGTTCCCCTTGATTGGGGAAGAGAAGCAGGGTATAAATCTAATAAACAAACAAACAAACAAACAAATTACAATAACATTTGTTAGATATTCCATTGGTTAGTAATTGCTGGCTATGATTCCTTAAGATATGAGTTCAAGAGTTATAGGCTACTGCATTCCCAATCCAGAGCACCAATTTGTTTATGATTTGCCTTCTATTCTGCCTATGAGCTTCCTAGAAGCCTCTGGCACATATCAAGATAAAATCTGTCTACCTCAAAGGGATCTTTATCATCAAGTAATTCATTTAAATCTTCATAAACTGTAAAAGGACTGTTTTGGGGGACATGGAATACAGAACAGAACAGAGCAGTAAGCAAATGAATTTTAGAGAAACAGATGTTATTTAATTGAGTAATATGATCCCAGGATGGGAATTGAAGATATTTGAAATTTAAAACAAAATTTCTATTCATTTTACATAAAATGGAAGCAATGGACTAAAATATGAAATAGGAGCTCCCTAATTTTAGACATCTTGAAGTCAGCAAGAGTCCATTCTTTTCTAAGAAGACAATATACAAAATATATAAAATTGTTTGCCAGTAATAGAAATGCCTTCATTTCTACTTTAAACTGCAATGCTTAATTTAGAACTGTTAGATTGTACACCCACATTTTAACTTACACAGATTTTTGACTTGCACAGATTTTCTCACATGCTGTGAAAGTTTTAATATGGCTACATATTTAGAAATTTACAAAAAAAAATTGTTCTAGTTGAATGTAAATGGTCGGTTGCCTTGGTTTCTTGACTCATTTCATGGCTGGTATGGAAAATAAATACTAGTTTAATATGTGCAATATACTTTTCCTTTTCGTTAGAGAGTACAGAAATGAAGAGTGAAAAGTATAGTTGGTTGAAGACATTGCATGTAGTCCGTGACTTACAACAGTTCATTTAGTGACTGTTCAAAGTTACAACAGCACTGAAACAAGTGACTTATGACCATTTTTCTCACTTATGACCGTTGCAACATTCTCATGGTCACATGATCAAAATTCAGATGCTTGGCAAGTGGTTTATCTTGGAGTGTCCCGGGGTCATGTGATCAGCTTTTGCAGCCTTCTAACAAGCAAAATAATTGGGGAATCCAGAGTCACTTAACAACCACGTTACTAACATAACAAATGTAATGATTCACTTAACAACTGTGTCAAGAAAAGTCATAAAAATGGGGCAAACCTACTTAACGAGGACTAGCTGTACTGTTTAAAACTGGCTAATAAGGATGAACCTGCAAATGGATGATAGGAATTTTCAAAACTGTTTACAGTATGAATAATAAAAGTGGAATGTAATCTAAATATTATCAAATATTCTATTGTGTTGTAACAGTAGAATGGATTGTATCATTTATTTTCTTTTGCTCCTTCAATTAGATGTATCGTCAAGTAGAAGATGGAGAAATCCTTTCGGTGAACCACGTGAAGCGTATTCTTTATAGACAGTTTCCTCAAGCTGATATGGAGGAGATCCTGGGCCTTGACTCTGATTATGATGACAGGAGAAAGGTAGAGAGAATTGAAAGTTGCAGAATGAAATACAAAGAAACTAAAAGATGAATAGCCTGATGCCTTCATAAGTGAAGACACAAGTCAACTAATTCTGTCTGTCTGGCACTGAAATTGTTTTGTGGGGGTGATAAAGGAGGAAGTTCCTTATTTCTTTGTCCCTGGATTCTTATCCCATAGCATCCATATGGCAAGGGATAATTTAGCTGGGAATGGTCACCATCATAAATATATTCAACTCAGTTTTAATAGCATCTTGATATCAAAGATCAGAAAATTACATAATTCTATTACTTCTCGGACTAAGCCATGTCAATCTAAACAAAAGTTTGAGTCCCAGTTGGCTGTTCTTATTGTCATACATTTTTGGGGGGAAACCAGATACCCTTCTGGCAGTCCAGAGCTTGAAATGTGTTTGAAGATTAGTAGCTTAGATTGGTAATTAGGGTGTATAGTTGAGCTCCAAACTTGGCAATTTGGCTGCAAACGTTTCGTCACCATTCGAGGAGACATCGTCAGTGCGTTTTGAGTTGTGCTCCTCTGTCAGAACACAGGCCTTTAAATACTTTTTTATGAGATGCAAATTAGTCTGAATGTTGTTTCTTTGGATATTTCTGAGTCAAGATCTGATTTTGGACTGTATGATTCTCTGGCTGTTGTTGCTGGGCTATAGTTAAGTACTGTCTGTGTGATGCAGATTAGGATTAGAGTTGCCTATCTGTGTGCTTCAGAGTCACGGTCTGGTTTCCAGATTGTTTAATAATTTGAGTGGCTGGCTTTCTCTTCCCATCCCCAAAATGGCTTTCTAGAAGCTTGTAAAGCAGTCTTCCTCCTTTCATCTGGTACCATTTTTAAACTCATCTTGAATTTCATTGGCCATGTTCCCCAATACATCTGGAGGCTTCGGAGTGGGGAATATTGTTGAAAGAGAAAAATTTTATTCTTCCACAATGCAGTTTATGGATGCTTTGAGTTTATTTTTTTCTTTATATGAATCCGTTTTCACACAGTCAGCTACCTTCTGTGTAACTGTGACATTCCCAATGTGTTTAGGCAGGAGCAATGTTTTATAAGAAGACTGGCCTGGGTCCATTGCCACAAGCTCTCTTTAATGGCGTGCCTTTTAACAGAAAAGAGATGAATATTGCGGAGCTAGAGACTTCTTTACTGAAGATCATAGATGCCACAGAGGCCTTTCAGCGGGCAGTGTCCACGGTATGTATATTTTTTCCTTTAGAAGGCGGGAATGTCCAATTAAATATGAGCTAATTCGGTGTTTCTCAACTTTGGCAACTTTAAGACTTGTGGACTTCAACTCCCAGAATGGCTGGGGAATTCTGGGAGCTGAAATCCACACATCTTCAAATGTCCAAGGTTGAGAAACACTGAACTAATATATTTCTTCAGTTATATGATACATATTTCATACAGAATTGGCTTGGAGTTAATGTTGCAAACATCTAATTATTTTAATTTGTTGTCATGATTTTGAGGCTTGATCTGTACTGATTATTGATCTAGTGGTTAAAGCACCAGACTAAAAAGCAGGAGACTGTGAGTTCAAGTCCTGCCTTAGCTATGGAAGCCAGATGGGTGACCCTGGGCCAGTCACTCTCTCTTAGCCCAAGTCACCTCACAGAGTTGTTGTTATGGGGAAAATAGGAGGAGGAAGACTTGTTTAGATATGTGTGCCACTTTGAGTTATTTGTAAAAATAATAAAGGTGGGATATAAATTACCAAATAAATAAATAACACCTTAGAATGTAAATATGTAGTTATATTTTAAAATGATTGGAGCCATTGCACCCTTTAGAAATAGATGTTTAAAATGTTCTATTTATTCTTCCACAATGCAGTTTATGGATGCTTTGAGTTTATTTTTTTCTCTATATGAATCCCGTTTTCTCCTCCTGAAAGAGGAGAAAATATTTAATTCTGTGCTTGATATTTAAGTCAGACATGAAACCCATTTCTCTTAATTCACTAAGCTGTAGCTTGCTCCCTCATATTCTGTTGAATACTTTATAGCTGATTCAGATCACACATTACATTAAGCTATAAACTATGGTTTATCATTCAGAATAGTTTGTAAGTACTCAGTGTTACAGTACTCAGTATTACCTTTTTCTATTCTTGGAAGGTTTAAAAAAAGTGTCCTGAAAATCCTAGATTTCCAGACTTTCTCTAAATATTTGTGCTGGAAGAGAGAAAGTAACGCTTAGTTATGGTACCAAAGGGCTTGGTAAAATCAAGCAAAGCTAAGATACCCATTCATCCAGCAGAAGTTGCACACCCTGATCTCAAGTTAAAGGGAAGCTATACTTAAAACTGTTAATATTGTGTAAATTAAACTGTTGTTCTGATTACAGGGCTTGCTAAATGATCATAAAGATGCAGTTGATTTCATAATGGAGCAACAGAATGTAGTTTCTCATATAAATGATAGAATTCTTGGTGATGAAAAAAGATACTTGAATTTTGAATCCCCATCAGGTAAACTAAATGCTCTGTTTCTTCCGTCTTGTTTATTTGTGGGGAATTCATTTTGATATCATGCTTGATGTTATTCTGCATCTTGAATTTTTTGCAGTTCCTATAGATGTAAATGACCACTCAACGTTTTTCTTTTTGGACTCTCAAGATAAAACATTTGTTATTTCTGAAAACATGAATTACGTTACAAAGCAAGGTAAGCTTTATTATATTTAATCTTATTACTGATTCTGTACCCACACTGATTGTAACATCATAATACAGGATGGTTGATGCTTACATGAAACCATTCGGTTAGTTCATGCATCAGCAAAGGAACCAGTTACACATCTCATCCCCAGATTGAGCAGGAAATGCCATCAAGGTACTGTTGCAGTATTAGAGGCTGCTAGAATCTGGATGAAGAGAAACAAATTTAGGCTTAAATTTAGAACCAAAGTGGTGGTAGGTTCAGAACCCATTTGATTCCAGGAAAATTGCATTCCTGATTATGAATGGTATATTGCTTTTCCATATTGAACTGGATCATAATTTAAGGCTCTCGAGTAGCAGATCTCAGGGCCAGGAATGCCTGTGCACAAATTCATCTGGTGTCTAGGACAACTTGGCGCAGGCAACTCACCATGGCCAACTCGCCGCAGGGCAACTCGCTGCAGGACAATTCAACAATTCAACTTAAGTATTTAAAATAATTTTAAAAATGTTTTAATTTTTGTCATTCACATTGCATTTTGTCCCTCCTCTGTTGAGCCCAAAATTGAGATATATATAGCCATTTTATTCAGCTCTATATTCTAATCATATATTTCTTTTCTTTCTCTTTACTGTGTATGGGGACGATTGTGGGCTCGCCACATTCTTAAGGTGGGAGGAGTGATAGATAGTGAGGATTGTTTTGGCTAGGTAACTTTCTTTCCCGTGGGAATGGGGGATGTCCCTGCTGAGAACTGGAGGTGGAGTTTGAAGACATCTTTCAAAGTTGATTTCTTTTTATCTGGGAATGTGACCTTTGTGGGGTGTTTCTATTCTCCCATGGAATACCATGATGGTCTCGGTGAAGGAATGGGCTCCGCCCCCTCATGATAGGCAACACCAAACTAAAAGGGGGTGGAGCTCCCGTAGAATCCTCAGAACGTATGTAGCAACACTTTCAGGATAATGATCTGTAAAAAA
>JANHGC010006594.1:0-12378 GCA_027560395.1 Boaedon fuliginosus | reverse complement strand
GTCCATAACATAATAGAAAATGCACATGCACATACACACGCACACACAAAGAGGAGTACTACATATGGTAGCACTTTTTAAGTAACCAAAAGCAGAAGAAGATCAAAAGCTGCTTTCTCACATAAGGACCAGAATATAAGTCAGAGGAAGGCAGCAGATTCCATTTGAATGTTAGGAAGGGAGGGCGGAAAGATCACAGTGAAGCAATATGAGTCTGAGAGATCCATTTGCCCAGAAAAATGGTGGGCTTCCCTTAATCAGATTTATTCAAGCACGGACTCACAACCACCACTTGGGGCATTTTGATTTGGATTCTTGCACTGAGCAGGGTCTTTAGGCTTAATAGTCTAATTCACAACTTCCAAATCTGTGATTTGATTTCATGCATACGTATCATATTTAAATCCAATCTATAGCACAAATTTAATTACTACACCTAGGGACATATGAATCAACCGACATGGCATGTGCACTTAAACATCACAGGGATGAATCTATCGCATGGGTAGACACACTTCATTTATCATTTGATTACATTTCTCACAATGTTTGGTGAGGTTAGCTAGGGGTGAAGTGACTGGATCCAGAAGTCAGGTCCAATTAAGTTGGCCATTTCTAGTTTATACCCTTTCCAAATTTGAGGTGTTCTCTTTCATCTAGAATTTTTCAGATAAATATCTGTCCAACCTGTGCATTTGGATTTATGAGCTGGCGAACTGCATTTTTGGGGGCTGATTGAACTAGCATTAGATGCAAGTTTTTGTGTGCAATGCTTTGCGAAATTTCTGCAGAGTCTACAGAACCGCATTAGTTAAAATAATTGTGTTTTTTCTGTCTCTGTTGAGGGTTGAAATTAAATCACTGCCAAATACAGCTAGAGCAAAATAGGCCCCTTACATGCTATGCATCTTGGGCATGGAGCATCCTGAGGTAGCTGTTGGCAAAAAGAATGGATTGCCCTTGCTAGCTCACCTTTCATAAAGTTGGAAGCATTTTAGATGCTTGTTTGTTCAGGTTGCTAGGAATTTGTTTTCAGCTCTTTTTCAACAGAAGCCACAGCATTTCAATCCTTTTCAGACCCATATTTTATCTGTGTCTCTCAAACAAAGATGGCAGGAAGACTTCCAAAATGGTGCATTTGTTTTTCTTGAGCTTTTTAAAAATCAGTTAGACAACCTGGAGAGTGAAACCCGCAGATAAGTGCTAAATGCTAACACAGCAAGCTGGTTTACTAAATCTGAATAGCCCCCTTGTGTATCATCTAATCCAGTGTTTTCTACTTCAGTAGCAATATTATTCTGTGGTCTTGTGCAAGGAAACATTTTGCCCATTACCTGCCACTGACTGACTTAGGGCCTTCAGCATATGCAACAGAAGCTGGACCCCTCAATATAGTTCTTCTCTATTACAGACAATTCTGTTCTTTCCTTTCTCTGTTTCAATTAGATGTCCCCAAGGACTATGGGATTGTCTGAGGTCTTAAATTTGCTATCGGTATATACCTCTAAAATATGACATACTTTGATCTTAGATTCATGTTATATACATGGGTGTAGGAGAAAATATTGGACAGAATTCCCAGTTCTGAGTCTGGAAGGGAGATTGTGGGCTCCCTTGTGTACTTGTAATGGTATCTCCAATTCATCCTCCCCAAACAAGCTGATTTATTTTCCATGACATTCCATGTTATTTTCCATGTTGCTTTCATACCACTAAAAATCAGATTGTGAATTATGTGGCCATAATTTGCAGCTAATCAAAATATTTTCTTGTCTGTGAAGAGTTTTGATTTTTGTCTGCAACTCTAATGGGCGAACACAGCAGCTGCTTCCAGCAATGGACATGCTCCATAACCAGACTGGGAATTGGGTGTAAATTTGTATCTTGACTGGATACCAAATGCAGAAAAAAAGTTTTTTCAAGATACACTTGGGTTAATTTAATACTCACAATGTGTTCCATAGAGCGCCGGCAAAATTCAGAAGCAATGTGTTAAACTAAGTATTTTTGGTATATTATCAAATTTTGTGCTTTTTTTTCTTAATACCTGCTGCTTTTTGGATTCACACACTCCTCCTCCTCCTGTTTTCTAGTTTTAAATCATAGCACATTTCTCATACCTGAATGTTTAACAGAATGAATGCTTAAACCATTTATACTATTTATAGATATTCTTATAGTAAAATATTGATAACAAAAAGAAAAACTACGTTGAGTTGTTTAACAGTAAAGAAAAGAATAATTAGAGCATAAGATCAGGAGAAAAAGTGGCTTAAATCATAGTGTTTTGCTTGGTGGGGTGGGGGGGAGTGCCAGAATGATACCAAAGTAGGTACTGGATAAGTGGATAAAAAATAAAAAGAATCCATGCTGGATAGGTTCAGGATTTTGTTTCCAAAATTCTGTAGCTCCAGACATTAATTGTAGGTACTCAGAGGCATGGTTGACTACAACATTATATAGCCATCATGGTTAATCATTGGTAATCATGCTGCCCATGATTTTGCCCAAATTATTTTTAAGTTATTTGAATCCCTACCTTTTGAAGCTGATACGTGTGAAGTATATGCAGTGCTTTTTAATCTGTCTTGCAGCTCTCAGTTTATGTTATAATACATTCGTTTATGTTATAATACATCCTCAAATTTGACTTCATGTTTTCATATACATATGTAAAGTGACACTGAATGTGCCTGAGAATATCTGTGCTATAGCATACATTTTGCCAAACTTCTTGCATTTTTCCCATTCTTGTATTCAGTTTTTTAAAAAGCAGGGAGTGGTATGGTGAAAAGAGGAGCTTGCTGAATAGCAAGCAATACTTTGTGGTTTTCATGAATCAGTGATACAGACCAAACAGCAGCAGAAGTGAGACAGATGAGGAGGCAAATCATGAAAAACCCAGAATATAAACTAGCTTTTCCTAACCCAGGAACCTGCATATCCATACCTTGTATTGCTTCTCAAGTTTTGTCTAAGATCAAGTATAACCTTTGACTTAAAACCATTTATTTAGCAACCTTTCAAAGTTGCAACAACACTGAAAAAAATGACTTACAACCATCCCAGCATCCCCATGGTCATATGATAAAAATTTGGATGTTTGGTAACCAGCATGTATTTACAATGATTGCATCATCCTGGAGCCATGCGATCACCATTTGTGGGCTTCTCAGCCATCTTCTGAGAAACAAAGTCAGTGGTAGAAGATGGATTGGCTTAATGATGGGCTTAGTCAGTTAACAACGACCTTGCTTAACAACAGAAATTCTGGTCTCAATTGTGGTCCTAAGTAGAGGCCTACCTGCATAGCATGTGCAAGTGTAGGGTGGAGTATAGGTCCTCTTATCCTCATCCTCTATAAACATAGCCTCCTAGCAAGGGCTGATGGGAGCTATAGTCCCACAGCTGGAGAGACTCAATTTGAGGACAGGATGACTTAATAGGACTTTTGAATTCCAGAAAAGATGCAATTCTCAACTTTGAAATTGTACACGGTTTGTTCCTTTAAAAATGTTTCAGGAATTTTTTTTAATGTGAATAATTAAAGAACCAACAATGAGAAATAAGGGTTTACAAGGGACTTTCCTGCAGCACAAATTTACTTTGAGTGTGAAGTCTTTCAGTTGTTTGCTGATGGTTAGTACCAGCTCAGCTCAGGATATACCCTGCTATTTCTCTCTCTGTTCATAATCTAAAAAGAAAATTAAGAATAATGGAAAGATATAGTTTCTCAAAAAGTCATTTTGTGAGGTCATGGGGGGGGCTTAAGTTGGCTATTTTCTTTATACAAAAGCTTGCATGCTCTTTGTCGCAAAAACCCTGTGTAAATAGCAATAAAGTCATGCTCCAGTTATAGCAGTAAGTATAACTCAATAGCATTTGTTTTCAAGAAACACATGTGAAATAATGAAGGTTACCTGTAAGCATGGAGGTCACAGAGGAGTAATGAAAACAATATGATATAAAAACTGCTTGTTAAAGAACAAAGGCTTGAAGAGACAATCAGTGTTAAGGTCAGAGGAATATCAAGTCTTGATGAGTTTATAAAACTAAATGAGCTCATACGCTCTGCTGCATAGTTACCAATCAAAACTTTAATATTACCATCTGTTCTCAATCTCTCTCTCTCTCTTTCTCTCTCTCTCTCTTTTTGTTCCCATTTAGGATTTAGTGTCTAGAAAGAAAGATAGTAAGGATTGCACCATGGCTCCGAGAAAAAGGAGTGGGCGAGGGATTTCTTTTATCTTCTGCTGCTTCCGAAGTAATGATCACCCAGAAATCACATATCGGCTGCGGAATGACAGCAATTTCGCCCTGCAAACCATGGAGCCCGCATTACCCATGCCTCCGGTGGAGGAGCTGGATGTTATGTTTAGTGAGCTTGTGGTGAGTGACGGGATCACATTAAGTTGGTGGAGTTCAGAACTCAAAAATTGTCTCTAGCTGGGAGGAGTGGCCTTCAAATGTTAGGGAAATGGTAGTGATGGTCCATCAGGAGTGCCTCAACTCATTCAAAGAAACGAAAATTTATCAGACATTTGCAAGATCGGAGTTATTTATTTATTTTAATATTGGGCAAACAAATTACATTGTTGGTAGAGATTTCCATGGATGATAATCATCAGACATGACTTCACCGTGGTGGCTTTTTGGCTGATGTTTGAAACTGCTGGAGCAGTTAGACTTGATACATACAGCAAGCTGAGGCATGGCAAGGTTAGCTTTTGCTTAGCATATTGTATAAATTCAGCCATTGTGACTTCTGAATCATGGTTTAGGGCAGTGATGGTGAATTCATGACACACGTGTTAAAAGTGGCATCCCACAACATTTTGAGTAACGTTCTATTGTACCAGGTAAGAACTATTCTTGAAAACATGCCTTGTTCTTGCAAGATTTTGGGGACGGCAAAGACCACACGAGAATGGGGTATGCTCTTGTGCAGCCTCTGAAAATCACACAAGAACAGGACGTGCTTTCACCTGGTTTTTAAAAACTGCAGAAGCAGAAGCAGAAGGTTTTCTGAGGCCGCCTCAAGAACAAAGGCCTCCTACAATCAGGAGCAGCCTCAGGTAGGCTGCAGGGACCTGTGAGCAGAAAGAGATTACCGCCTCTTTCTAAGATGTATATGGCAGAAGTTGAGATGTTTTTTAAAAAATTAATATGTAAAGAACTGTTTCTCTTTTGTTTGGGGGAGGGGGCTGACACACCAGCAGAATCAAGGTAGGCATTTTCCAAATTTTTGACACACCGAATCCAAAAGGTTCACCATAGTTGGTTTAGAGCTTTGTGTCATAAGGAACTAGCCAATTGTGTTCTGTTCAAGAAACCACAAATAAATAAATATTTATATGTACCGTTTCCCTGAAAATACGACCTCCCCTGAAAGTAAGACCTAGCTTGATTTTTACACGTCCGTCCAATATATGTGTTCCCCTAACTAATAGATTAGTTAATGGATGATATCCCCTGAAAATAAGACCTGGTGCCATTTTTGGTGGAGAAAAAAATTTAAGACAGGGTCTTATTTTCAGGAAAACACGTTTTATATATATATATATATATATAAAATGGAAACAATGATTTAATATGACAGGTAAAACCAATAAGATAAGAGCCTTGGTGGCGCAGTGGTTAAATGCAGGATTGCAGACCATCTCTGCTGACTTGTTCAGCAGGTTGTCATATCAAATCTCACCAGGCTCAAGGTTGACTCAGCCTTCCATCCTTCTAAAGGTTGGTAAAATAAGGACCCAGATTGTTTGGGGGAATATGCTGACTCTGTAACTGCTTAGGGAGTGTTGTAAAGGTCTGATAAGCAGTATAAAAAATCTGAATGCTATTGCTAGCTATGTTGTAAGCCGCCCAGAGTCCTTTGGGAGTTGGGTGGCATAAAAAATAAAAATAAAAAAAAAGATATAATTGGATATGTATATAAAATTGCATTGCAGACAACTACCATGACTGTGTGTGTGTGTGTGTGTGTGTGTAGTCCTTGGGCCATATCAAAGTGCAGAGTTCCATTTTGCTAACTGATAATGTAAGTCACAAACACTGTATGAAAATATACTGCAGCGTTGTAACTTTCATTTCTGAAATGATGAAAGGAATTTAACATTCCACCTTGTTCATGACTTCTGACTAGGCCAAAATGAAACTATTGTTTGATGTTTTGACTTCTGGCTAGTGATATTCATTTTATAAAAGTCTAGGTAAAATGCACATCTAAACTAATATGATAGTAAATATGGACTAATATAGGGTTGCAGATTTTATCCAAGTAATCCCTATCTTGACTGATTGCTTTGCATTAGTGAATTAGAAGTGGGAAAGGGACAGCTCCCTTATTTCCCAATGCTTTCCAGCAGTACATAATTTTTCTCCACTTTATCCAATTCAAAACTGATTTTATAAATCAACTGGAAGACACAGACTAAGAGAAATACTAAAACCTTAAGAGTTTAAATTTTAAAATATCACAAAAAATGCCTGTGCCATTAAGCTACAAAGAATGCACTGATAGTCCTAGTTTCATTTTTGACAATTCTGTACATCATAAACCCTAGAATTTAAATAGACGTAAGAAAATAAGTTGACGTTTCCATAAAAGCTATTGAGAAATGAAGCAACATTGTAAATATTTATTCTACTTTGACACTAATGTTTGCTTGTTAAAAACACATTACAATATAAACTATAAACTAATACATGTGTTTAAGTATTTGAACTAAACTATTCCAAAAACTATTTGGAATGAGAAAGAAATAAAACATATACAGTATTTCATTGTTTGCCAGGGGAAAATGCAACGATCATGCTTATGACTGTTAAGGGCATGATTATTATTTAAGGCAGATTGAATAGAATAATTCTTGAGAACATTAGGAGAAATCATAGTCAATACATACCTTGGTTTTTCATTCGTGATGAGAATTTTCACTTTGTCCAGAGCCTTTTTAGCTCCTGTGGCAGATACCAACTTATTATGAACAGGACTAGAATGAGGGCTAGAAATGTACACTTTTTTTCCTGAACTGATAGGAGCTTTAGAAGGAGAGAAATCTGAAACAAACACTATTCCCTCACTTGTAAGCACTGTGTGGAGAAAAGATAGTAGTAGTAAATACACAAAGTAGTTAGATCATATAATTTCATGATTATTAAACTATTAGAGATCAAATACAAATGATTTCATGCAATGCTGACACAGATGGCAGACAGCTGAAAGGAATGTTCTTGGCAAAAAAAAACTCAGAAGACTGTTTTGTTTTCATTGATTATGGACCAAACAGCCTCAATTGTTAAATTTATATGGTTTTTATTTATAGTATATGAGTACCAAGAAAAGAAGTCTTCAGTACATTGTATTTTGTTACTTCAAAGTGAAGCAGTATTAACAAGCATTGTCTTCTCAAAACCTTCAGGTATTCTTAACTGTATAACTTGCAATATACTTATTATAAGTACACTACGTACTTGGAATTGAATACTAGTGGGTTCATGTGGACGTACTGAATAAACATACTAAATAGTGATATTTCCGTATTTACTTTGTCATTTATACTTTTATATTCTGGTTTTTTTTTTAAATAGTGACTGAGGTTTATTTTATTTTTAAAAAAAGCAGAAAGGTATGAATCAAATAAATAAATCAATGCTTTGCATGATAAAATAACACAACTGTACAAAACACCCAACCACTTGTGTAAATGGGTATTTTCTGAGCAGTTTGGAAGCTTCTTTACATTAGTCATGTTTTGATGTAAAGTTACAAACCAGCATAGCATTATATGCATTTGTTTTGATAGAGCATTGCAAATTCAAAGCTCTTGTTCTTATCATTTATTTGTCTGCTTTAGAATCTGAAAAACATATCCTTTTGTTTAACAAAATTTTATCAAACAAATTGAAATAACTATAGTGCTTAGCATGTTCTAGCAACTCTCAAATCACACTTAGTTTCCAAGCTATTTCTAAAAATGTCGTATCAAATTCATTAAATCATTTTATTATTGCTTTCGGCCTAATTATTTTAAAATCTATGCAACTGACAGTTATTTTCAGTGGTAAATATCTGATTCATAGTAATAGTCATATTTATGGACTAGAAGACCAGTAGTTCTCTGATATTACCCTGTTTCCCTGAAAATACGACCTCCCCTGAAAGTAAGACCTAGCTTGATTTTTACACGTCCACCCAACATACACATGCCCCTAACTCATAGGTTAGTTAGTGGATGATATCCCCCGAAAATAAGACTGGGTGCCTTTTTGGGTGGCAAAAAATATAAGACAGGGTCTTATTTTCGGGGAAACAAGGTATACTTACATGTTAAATTTGAAGGATCAAAAGGATCAAATGAAAAAGAAAGAATGTTTTCTGCGTAACTTTTCTTCCATAATTTAGTGCCAGTATCAGCATTCCATAACACAATATAATTGGGAGGATGAACAGCAAGGAGCAAATCTCGAGATGCATCCTGATTCCATAACCACTGCATGTCTGCCAAAAAGGAAGACAGACTTATCAGTCATTAAACTAAAAAAAAAAAATTCTCAGATTTTGAAGTAAATAATATCAATGAATTTTACTTATTTTATCTCACAACCAAGAAAAAGCCCTCACAGTACATGGCAAAATACATTCATAGAAGACTTCAAAACTCTAAACATTACTTGGGAAGATACTGAAGTATTTGTCCAAAACTGAAAATGCTGGAGATCCTTGCTGCCGAGCATGGGAGGATCTAATGCTAATTACAACTTTAATATTTTTATAAATACCTCAAGGCAGCCAAGATACCTAATACTCTTTGTTTCTCCCTAATTTCCCACAGCAATAACCATGTGAGGTGAATAGGGCTGAGAGAGAATGACTGGCCCAAAGACACCAACCCAGCTTTCATGTCTAAGGATGGAGTAGAATTCAGTGACTTGATTTCTAGTCTGATCCTTTAACCACTAGACCAATCTGATTCTAGACCATATCTATGTCTATAAAGCAAAGCTTCACTTACATAAAAAATACAATGCATTATATACACATTTATTTACAATGCATATATTGTTTACAATATATGGTAAACAAGCATTTTATGTTATTATTTGATTAAGTCTTGCAATGACAAGCCCACCAATCCATCTTTGCAATGTTGCCAGCATTATTTATACACAAACTCCAAAATTTGCAGATATTTTGTCCATACACCTTGATAATACATATTTCTCAAGGATATTCCCATATATTCCAAGAAACAATATAAAAATGTTCTGTATGAAGTGAGGTCCATTGGGAGTTCTGTCTTTGGGTAACTACTATCCAATATCTTTATTAATGACAAAGGGAATGGAGTAGTCGTTAATATTTCAGAAAACAAAATTACTTTATGAACAGAATAGGAACATTGGATCAAACTGAATAAATTGAGTGTTCAGTTGTGATAACAGCAAGGTTTTCCTCATGAATAGGACAAATCAAACGCATAGATTAGCCTTGGTGATACTTTGTGAGAAGGATTTCAAAATTCTAGTAGACTGTAGCTTTTTTAGCTGGTAATCATCCCTTTCAAACTTAGCCTTCCTCATTCTTTTCTACAGTTATAACTACACTTAGTACTCTTCCTTAGTTACTGGATTCCATTTCCCATGTACCAGGTATTTCTATTTTACTTCTCTGTGTGTCGGTGAGCTCACAATTCACAACTCTTTAAAGGTTTTTGCATTCTTCATTTTCATTAGGATAGTTTTGCCTCTAGTTTCAGCAATTCATTTTTTAAGCTCTGTCAGGTGTAGTTTTCAACTTGTTTATCAATGGATTTTTAAAAATCTGTCTTCCTCAAACTGTAGATAATTGGAAAAAAACACCTTCATATCTCATTAAATACAGTGTGTGTGTGTGTGTGTGTGTGTGTGTAAAGGAGAGAGAGGAGAGAGAGAACGCGCAATTATAATAAACCCAAGTTTAAAAACCTGACACCCAATTTCTCATTATTTTATATTTAAGTTATGAATTGTAACCATCTCATTTCCATTTTATCACAGGGAGAAATCAAGATCAATTTCAAAATGCAATTACAGCATCTTCTGCAATGTCATTAAAGGAAAAAAATAGTTGGGTCATTTTAGGCCATTAAAAGTTTCTTAGCAAAATAAATGATTAATTATTCATGAAGCTCATCTTGAAAATTTCATTTCACCCAGATGCTGTGAATTTTACTTCAGGAATAAAACACATTTATAACTGTGAAGCTAATGAGGAATGGGGATAGCACTGAAAACAGCAGGAGATGCACAGTTTGCAATAAGAAAAAACTGCCACAAGAGAGCTGACAATTATTAGAGGACATTAACATGGAAAATGTACTTTTAGAGAAAATAATGTACAATCCTATTATTTGTTTTTATTCAGGTTGCTCTCGACCTCTGCTTTAAAAGAGAATTCCAATATATCATATTTTATTTAAAGACATATAAACTGAGTATTTGTTGATAAAAATATCTAAAGTCATGATTATTAGTACTGTAGTAATTCAGTTCAAAAGATCTGGCTGAAAATAAATATCTTGATTCTATTCCAGAGAGAGAAAAAGATTTAGCCTAGAACTCATTCCATAACTTCTCTTGGATGCTAGACAATGATGCTTTGGCATCTTTATGAGACATATTAGATACAAAAATACAGATATTTCCATATGTTCTGTTGCTAAGCTAGAGTTCCATCTAATCATTGTTTTCAATAATTAATCTTGCTAATTCAATAATGAAGTGGCTGAATCTTGTATTTGGGAATAACAAATGTAATTTAAAAATGAAGCAATGTTTTAAAAATACCAATTACATTTCAGATTACTCATACATCATATCTTTTCAGTCTAGCCCAAACAAGAGGCAAGCCAGAATATGAAACCATCATTAAATGAAGAGGCTACCAAAATTGTAAGCATGGATGCATTTTAATTTGTATTCCACCCCTTATTCAGGAGTCAATGGCATATATAGTATTTCATCTTCCAATTTCCCCCCAAATTATAGCCATAGTACATTAAACTGAGGGCGAAAAGTTGACCAATGAGTTTCCAGGTCTGACGGTAGATTAAAACATGAGTCTCATTATTTCTAGTGCAGCACTTAATCACTAAACCATGCTGACTATTTTTTTATTTACAATTTCTCTCATCAGATCCAGTTTCCATCCTTTCAAGACTTGAATTATCTAAACAACCCTATAAGGCCGTGATGGCGAACCTAATGCACGCGTGCCAGAGGTGGCACACAGAGCCTTTTCAGTGGGCACACGTGCCATCGCCAGCTGCTCTTCTGGTTTCTGGCTTGCACATGAGCACCGGCAGAGCTGGTCTTCACAGGCGCCAGAGCACCAGAAGATGGCCTGAAAACGTTCTGACAACAGCCGAAAGACGTCATGAAAAATGCCCCCAAATCAGGCCATTCTTCGGGCCATGTTTTAAGCCGCTTTTGGCTGCTTCGAGTTCCCCTTGACTGGGGAAGGGAAGTGGGGTATAAATATAAATAAATAAATAATAAATAAAATAAATATTTAGGCGAAAAATGGACCAAAAATGGCTAAAAAAAGTCCAAAACAGGCCCAAAAACAGGCATGCATGCACTGGCCAGCTGGTGTTCAGTTTTCCAGCACTCGGGCACACACACACACACACACACACATTCTGATTTGGGCATTCGGTGCTGAAAAGGTTCGCCATCACTGCTATAAAATATGCCAGACTAAGAAATGAATGTCAGAATGTAAGGCACACAAGTGTGAATTATTGATGTCAGTATCCACACACTGTTTATTGATTTATAGCATCAAATAATAACCTTAGTACTCAGGTAGTTCACTGTTATCTAAAAACTAAATACTTATGGAAACAGTAACCTCACAATTTTATGCCTCTTTCCTTAAAGTGAAGAATACTAGGTCATTTAACTTATTTACTAAAATTTATTCCAAGGGAATAAATCCTGGATAGCTTACGTATATTATATTGTCCAGCATTTGAATTATTTAAGACCATAACAGATGCAATGAGAACATATCTAAGAGTAATATTGGAAGGAAAAATGATTAGGTGTGGAGGGAACAGGTTTAAGATACATTCATAACCTTGATCATAATCTAGTTATAATGAAAGCATAATACTTTCTTATAAAATAGCATTTATGTCTACAGACATTTTCAGTAGGTTTAATAATTTAAAGTTAGAAATTATACAAGTATAATTTCATAAGTTTATTTTAGCAGTTATTACTTCCAGATAAGAGTGTTCAAAATTGCAACTTACCATATATACTCGAGTATAAACCGAATTTTTCAGCACCCAAAATAAGCTGAAAAAGTCACCCTCGGTTTATACT
>JANHGC010006593.1:50533-63653 GCA_027560395.1 Boaedon fuliginosus | reverse complement strand
TAGAACCATCCCCAGCTTGCCTATGTTCCGCAAGGCATTGAAGACCTGGCTTTGCCGGCAAGCGTGGACTTAACATCCAGTCCTTCCCTCCCCCACGTATGAATGAGTGAATGTGTCAGCTTTGACACATATGTCATAGGTTTACCACCACTACTCTACAGTTCAAGACAGACTCAGGTTCCTGGCCTAGTGAGTTTGTTTGTTAGATCCATAACTAACACAGAGAGTGGGAAGTTGTCCAGGGTCATGTATGTGAGATGGGATAATAAATAAATTTGAAAGTGAGAGCCAAGTAAAAGAAAATACTACTGGCAAAGGGTTCTGCATCCATGGTGTGCCAGCTGGATAACTGGTAGAGTAAAGACATGACAATCAGAATATTTATTTATTTATTTATTTATTTATTTATTTATTTATTTATTTTTGTTTTAATTTATACCCTGCCTCATTTCCCCGGTCAAAGGGAACTCGAGGCAGCTATGTAATAAAAAGAGGAAGCTTCTGACAAATGAACCAAAAGATAAGGATTTACGGCAGAAGACATCTGATAGGTTGGGGACTCTGCAAGGCTGAAAGAGGCTTTCTAGCAATATAGTAGCTGCTACAGTAATTTTACTCCCTTATGTGAGATTTTCAAGGACAAATGGGAAAAGATTGCTGTGTGACAAGATATTCCTCCCTCCATTTTTAATTTTTCTGCTTAAACCCTGAAAAAGTATAAAGTTACAGACCAAATTGCACCAGCAAAATTGACAAAATTTCGCAATTCAATTGGGGGAAGAATGTTTATGGAATTTTAAGGGCACAAACAGGAACAAACTGTACTCCCCTATTTAGAATATGAAACGAGTTGCAAAAGGGTGTGTGTGTCATATTTGCTTTAAGAAAATATTCTACCTTTGCTATTCATAATTTTTTATTTTTCAGGTTTCTATAAAATAACAAATTGCTACAGGATGATCTGTACATTTATTTACTTTGAAATGGTATTGAAAGTAAATAAATGTACTGGTCATTGAAAATATCTACAAGAAGTTATATTCTTTGTTGTTATATGTAATATGATATGTCAGGCGAAATATTTTTAAGTGGTTTATTTCTGCATAAATTACATAAAGATTGGGAATCCTTATATAAACTATAATTTTACTGTCATTTAACCTACCAATTAACTTCTCAGTGATGGAGGAAAGAAAACAATTTTATCACAAAGAAATGTAAGAACCCCATTCTCTTTTATTGCAAGAGGCTAAGCTAGTTATGATAGGGACACTTCCCTTTCTTTAAAAACAGAACTGCTACAGATGCACCAAAGAATTTTAATAGCAAACAGAACCATCTAGGCAAGGTTCCAGATGCTCATGGTAAAATATTTTTGTTTAATAGTGTGCCATTTCCAACTGTTGTAATTGGAGAATGGCTACTGCAGGAAGATAAATAGGGAGCACATGAAGATCTTACTTCATCTGTATACATTCATCAAATAATCACAAGCTTATTTTATCACTATTTTTAAAAGTTAGCCAATTATAAACTACCTTATTTCTATTTGACCATACTACTATCTTCTATTTTAACAGTAAGAAATGTTCATCATGTATATTTTGGCCTGTTTGATAATATGTTTGATCTAGCTATCCTGTACAACATGAAACGTGAGCTACAAGTGATGTCAGAAGCAGCTGGCTATCATGTGTACCTGAGTCAAAATTAGACCAACCCAATAACAGATGGGAATCCAGCCAGATGACACATATGCATACAAAGAAAATCAACCAAAAGTTAAACCATAATTTGTTGCAGAAAACACATTAATTTATACAGATAGTGTATGTGTGTCTAGCACACTTAACTGAGAGTCTATAAAGGGTTCTATAAAGCATAATGATTAAACTTGTTCATTTTTTTTTTCAGTAAAAGCAGTAAAATTGCTTGCCAACAAATTATTTTGTAGTATGCTAATCAAATAATTTAAAATGTGAGCATTTTATGAAGGGTTATGATAAAATTCTGAGTCCAGTCATCTGGCTGAACAGAAGATGGCTCATTAAAATTTGCAATACAATATTATGTTTTTACAATAGCACTGAATCTATTCTTAACGTAATGTGAATGGGAGTATTTTAAAAAATGACATTCAGGAGGATTTTTTTCAACATTTCCTGAATTATATTAGGAAAGTTCACTAAATCATTCAAGATGCTTGGGAAACTCTGAAAAACAAAATTATTAAAGCCTAATCAAACACAATACAACAATGAAAGAAAGGAGAGAGACCCTTAGACAAAGCCAGTATGGTTGCAAAAGAGTTCTATGACAAACTAAGGGATAAAAAGGACAAGTATAAAAGATGGAAAGAGAGGTTCATAACTGGAACAGAATATCAGGAAATAGCTTGAAGCTGCCAAGGATGGAATCAGAAAAGCTAAGGCTCAGGACGAACTAAGACATGCAACAAATGCCAAAACTTAGGAAAAAAAGTTTCTTTCAATATTTAGGGAATAAGAACAAAGTCAAGGACATTTATAGTTCCCTAATGGAAGAAGATGGCAAGACAGTGATGGGCAACAGGAAAAAGCAGAACTGCTTAATTTCTTCTTTGCGCCTACTTTCATACAAAAAGGAAAAAAAACCAGTCCAACCTATCAAAAACAGCACTGTGGGAAACAGAACAGGAAAGCAGGACAAATTAGGCAAAAAGATAGTAAGAAACCTCCTTTCCATTATAGATGAGTTCAAATTGCCAGGACCAGATGGTTTACATCCCAGGATACTGAAAGAACTGGCAGATGTGATCTCAAAACCACCGAACAAAACGTTTCAGAACTCCTGGAGCACAGGGGAAGTGCCAGACGACTGGAAAAGAGTTGATATGGTTCCAATTTTCAAAAAAGGGAAAAAAGTGGAACCAAGAAACTACAGGCCAATCAGCTTGATATTAATATCTGGGAAAATCCTAGAAAAGGTCATCAAGTAGGGGATGTGTGAACACCTAGAAATGAACAAGGCAATTAATAGAAACCAGCATGAGTTTCGTAAAAACAGATTGTACCAAACAAATCTTATTGTCTTCTTCGATAAAGTGACTAAATTAGTGGTTCAAGGGTATGCTCTGAATATGGTATACTTGAGCTTCAGTAAGGCATTTGACAAAATAGATCACATTCTATTGGAACTATGTGGGATAGTATCACCACCAAATGGCTTCACAATTGGCTGACCAACCTCACTCAACATGTAGCCCTCCACAGAACTACATATACATGCATAGAAGTATGCAGTGGGGAACACCAAGGTTCTGTCTTGGGCCCAGCGCTCTTCAACATCTTCATAAATTATCTAGATGAGCGGACAGAAAGGGAGCTCATCAAGTTTGTAGACAACACCAAGCTGGGGGGAATTGCTAACACTTTGGAAAAAAGACTTAAGGGTCAGAAGTATCTTGACAGCCTAGAGAAATGAGATGTAGTTCAGTGGTGAGAAAAATAAGGTCCTACACTTAGGCAGGAAAAACTAAATGCACAAGTATGGAATAAGCAGTACCTGGCTCAAGATTAATAACTACATGAAGGATCTAGGTGTCTTAGTGGACTATCACTTAAGTATGAGTGTGCTGCAGTTTCAAAAAAAACCCTCAGTGCAGCCCTAGGCTACATCACAGCAAGATCACAGGAAGTGAGAGTAACCCTCTATACTGCACTAGTGAGGCCACATTTGGAATACTGTGTCCAGTTCTTATCACGATACAAAAATGATGCTGAGGTTCTAGAAAGCGTGGAGTAGAGCAACAAAGGTGATAAGAAATCTGATGACTAAATCATAAGATGAAAGTTAAGGGAAATAAGTATGTACCCTAATGAAGAGAAGGATTAGAAATGATAAGATAGCTGTCTTTCAGTACTTGGGGGCAGTCAGAGAAATGACAGGGTTGACTTATCCTCCAAAGCCCCTGAGGGCAGGACAAGAAGCAATGCATGGAAGCTCTTTAAAGAGAGATCCTACCTGGAACTAAGGAGAAATTTCCTGACAGTGAGAACAATAACCTAATGGAATAGCTTGCCTCCCAGAGGTTTGGGTACTTGCTGGAGCTTTTCAAGAAAAGAGTGGACATTTTACCAGGATGATATAAGGACTGTTCCCTAGAAGACCTCCAAAGTCTCCTCCAGCCCTATAATTCTAAATGTATATTTCTAACAATGCGGGCAACTTTTCTGAAGAGGAAGGTCACAATTAGTTTTGAGTGACATATCAGGAACCACTCTATAAAATAGTGTTTCTTATTCTTATTCATTTTAAGATGTATGGACATAAATACCCAGAATGCTCACTGGGTATTCTGGGAATAGAAGTCCACACATCTTAAAATTGTTAAAGTTGAGAAACACTCTTTAATTTTTTAAAAGATAAGTTGGGCTGAAACAAAGAAGGGCCTGATATCAAAGCAAACACTGCATGAAGTCTAATTTAAAGTTCACTAAATACATTCCCATATACTTAACAATTTTAAACTTCAGTTAAAATTTCAATGATGTGGCAATTTTTGAGGTGATCCTTGGGGATACATCTAATGTTTTAAAAGCCTGTACCTCAATTTATGAAAATCTGACAAGCAAGTAATATACAGAAGTATGAGGATGCTACTTCCTCATGTATAAGCAGAGTATAGGTGTACAATAAAGGGGGGAAGGATTTAAGAGAAAAAGGATGGTTTAAGGAACAGCCAAACCCTTATTTTTTTGTCCCTCCTCAATACTTTTCTTTCACCTTTGATATCCAGCTAAGAAATGACTGGGGAAGAGATATTGCCAAGATTTAAACACAGCTCAACAATGTCTTTATTGTTATAGATTTCTATGGAATGCCAGCGAAAGGTTATGTTTGAAATCAGACTCCCAGCATTGAGACGATCACCTGTAGAGCTTTTACTGTGTAGGAAATATTAGACAGCACTGTATATATCACAAACCGTGTTATGTTTGGAGTATGCAAAATGTGTAATTTTGAATCATTTGAGTCCCAAATGTTGTGAAATGTTCTGACCTCATTGGTGTATTTAAATTCAAGGTTGTTAAGCTCAAAGTGACCTATCATGGCCTTGCAAAACGGTTGTGGCAGTTTCGTGTTTGAAGCACAGAATTTCTTGAAATTTCAAGCTCAAAATTGAAAAAATTGCACATTTATAATTATGAAGAGATAAATCTCGATAAAAAGCAGCAGCTGCCCAAAAACAATTTTCATTCAACTTCAGTATTTGATGCAAAAATGAGAGTCCCACACTTGCGTAAAGTATAATTTAACTGAGCCATGAAACATCTTGCAATTAGTAACAAATGTTCATTTTCACAATAAACATAAGCTCATATGCTTAGAATTGAAACAAGTAGCAAACAGGTAGGATAAAAAGAACAACAGGAGTATTACACCAAAAATGGAACTATTGCTGAAAATTCCAAGATCTGTAGAATTAGATGTTTTTAAATGCCAGCCCTGCTGCCCGTGATAATTCTGAAATTTATTTCTATGTCCTAGCTCCTTAGTTGTTTATTAGATTTTTATCCCACCTTTATTACTTTATAAGTTTCTCAAGGTGGCAAACAGAGGGAAGATTCCTTCCTCCTCTTATTTTTCCCACAACAATCCTATGAAGTCGGTTGAGTTGAGAGAGATGGACTGTCTCAAATCACCAGCTGCCTTTCATGCCTAAAGTGGAACTAGAATTCACAGTCTCCTGACTTCTAGCCTCTTCCCTTAATCATTACACCAAATTACCACCCACTCTCTGAGCAATGTTTGTTTGATCTGTGACTATCCTGTATTTCACCTACACTTGCTTCTCTCCATGATTGAAAAATTAGGGTTGTCCTCTTGTATTTTTTTCTACAGTACTTGGATTCCTTTTCTGTTACTAGAAGATGGTATCTAATAACACATTAGAATTTGAATCCCAGAAGAAGCAGATGAAACACATTTATCTCCTTTGTGTCCAGTTCTCTAATGAGGCCTACCTCACCCTAGGCAACATACAAACCAATACAATTGCTGAAACATTACAAACAATGTGTAAATTGTTCAGTAGCAAAGAAATGATATATAGGATAGTTGTCATTAGCTACAATCAGCTTTAGGAAATGTAGCATGCAAGTTCTTTAACTACAAAGGAGGACAAATCATTAATTCTGCTACCTCTACCGATGGTTCATGTCTTCAAAATATTACCTATTCTCCTTAGGACTCAGCCTAAATCCAAGAAACAAAGTGTAAGTTATCTATGTCAAGAAAGAACTTGTAAGCCGGGAAGTTCAACCTGCTGGTTCTCTCTGAGAAGTACTCCTCTAGGAGTCTACGGAGATTCTCAGTCATCCAGGTCATAGTTGTCCCAAAAGTGCTTTTTCTTATCAGAGAATGTATGCAGGGACACCTCTTTGGACTAGTATACCTAGAAGTTCTCTCTACAATCAACAGTGTGTCATACCTTCATGACAAAAATCTGGCTAAAAGACCCAGTAAAATGTTGAGTTCCCTACACTCAGATCAGAATAGATTATTGAATGGATGAGTCTCAGGGCTGCTGACCAAGCAGTCAGTATCTAGCTGCCATTCAGAAGTTGAGCTTTTAATTCTAGCACTCTCCCAGACTATGCTTTGCTCTGCCCCTTAAAGATAAAAATCCCCTAGGAACCGAATACTCGATTTTCCTGTTACAACTCCACAATTTAGTATGAAATCCTTACCCCATGATGACCAATGAAGACGAGCCGTGAGCGTTGCTTAGCAGATCAATTCTTAAAAGGATTTTTCCCCGTTTTCTACGCTGCGAGCGCACCCGGGCCAGTTACAGTATTAATCCTGACAGGTCTCTCCAGCCAATTTTCTGCCTTTCCAGGTGATCTTACGTGCTTTCTTCGGCCGAATTTTAAACACAGAAGTCTACAGGCATTTGGGAATGTAGAAGGGATTTTTTCGGGGGAGAAATCGCAACCCCTTCGAGAGGGAGGAGAATCGACCTAGGGCATCAACATGAAGAGACCCTCCCCATAGCCTCCCAGAGCCCGTCTTCTTCAGCGAGCCCCCTGCACGAAGGGGTGAGCTCCAGCTCCCTGACAGGAGGCGGCGGATAAGGAGGTAGTAGCAGAGGCAGCGGCAGCACCAAGCCAATCCTCCTTCTGCGGGGAGAAGGGGAGGCACTCGACCGCCTCTAGCAGGAGGATTAAAAAAAAATCCACAGCAGCGCGGATGCCTAAGCAGTTTATTGAAATGCCCGAAAACCACGAGCGGCCGGATCGCGGTCCGCCTCAGGTAGAGAGCAGGCTCGTGGGGCTTGCGGTGTGCGCAGCGCTCCGCGCCGCCCTTCCTTCTAACACCCCCGTCGATAGCAGCAGCGGCAGCGAGAGCATGGGGGGTGTCGCTTCATTTCCCCAAGCAGTAGCAGCAGCCGGCAGAAGCCCCCTTGCCGGCGCTGACATCGGGCTCCGGTAGTCCGGCAGCTGAGGCAGGGCACGGGCCACGCATCCCCTTTAAGGGCGGGCGGAGCGGGGATGCGGCCAGAAGATGAAACGGGAAGGCAGTGGATGCAACGCGGGAGGCGGCCAAAGAGCCGCGGTCCTTCCCACGGCAAGGCAAGGCAAGGCAGGGTAGGTCCCCTTCAATCCCGCCCGCTTCTGCAGCGGGGCAGCCTCTTCCTCCGTCTCGTGTCCGGCAGATCAATCATGCTCAGCAGCAGCCAAGCAGGAGGAGTGGCAGCAGCAGCGTTGGCGCCGACAGCAGCAGCGCCCCTCTAGCCCCTCGCTGCAGCAGCGGGGCCAAAGCGCGGGCTGCAGCGGCAGGGGGAGGAGGAGGAGGAGGAGGGAGCGGTAGCCTCTCCAGCACCTCCGACGCGGAGCTTCCCGGTCCAGGGCCGAAGCGCGCCAGGCGCCTCAGGTTTGCTCCTGCTCCTCCTCACACCTCCTTCCCGTGCCCGCGCACACACCGCCGCGCACGGCCAAGCGGCCACCGCGCTCGGCTTTCCAGGTTCCCTGCGCAGGGCACTGAAGAGAGCGCGCCCTACTCCCCCCACGCTCGGGGCCTGAGGGGGCAGGAGGAGCGGAAGGCGGAGCGGTAGGCGCCCGCTCTCGCTTTGCTTCACTCCGACCCTCCCACCGGCCCCCGCAGCCACCGAAAATGGGGAGGAACGGGAGGAGAGGGAAAGGAGGGAGAGTGGAGCACACGACCTCCGCTTATTGCCCCACTCAGGCCCAGCACTCCCGGCGAGGGTGCGCGGCGCAGCACCCTCTCTCGCTCTCTCTGCGCTACTCCGCAGCCACGGACCCCCACGCGGTAGCAGCACTTGCTGATTCTGCCTCCATCCTCTACTTGGGGACCTTTAAATAGGATACGTCACCACGTTCCCCTACGCACTGTCGTCACACACTGCTCCCGGGGCTGACGTCATTAGGGTGCGGGGTGGGGGTGATGTCAGAATGCTACATACCGCCGGAAGCGCTTCTATAATAAGGAATAGAAAAGAAGAATGCGGGAACGAAAATAGAGGGGTTTGGTCCGTGTTCGTACAACACACCTCCAGGAATTGGATAAGCTCCTGCTATTTGTCCGTCCGCCACTTCCGTTACTGTCCTTTAAAAATGGGTGTGCTGAGGACGATGCGATTTTTTTTTAATGTAAAGTTCCCGAAATGAAAATGTGCCAAAAAAAAAAATACTTATTGCTAAAAGTAAGCTAAACTCAAGCTCTACCAACTTAGAGACTTACTGGTGTTCCCACTATGGAACCCATTATTGAAAACTTAAGTGTTTTATGCCACTTTGTAAATCGGAAAGAAAATTAACTCGTGTATATTTAAAAAGAGAAATGTTAAGTCAGTCAGTGAGAATAACTGAGGAATAAAGAGATTCAGTGGTTCTGGAGGAGAAAATGTGAAATCACAAGTACGAGTAATTTAGGAATGATATTATCAGTGATTTGATATTTGTAATAAATATTTAAAGTAAAAATATCAGTCCATTTAAGTCTTTATATTTGTTATGATTTTTCCAAGAAAACTCATTCAGGTAGTCCCCAGGAATCAACACTGACTCGGGAGCATATATGTATGCATTTTTATGAATTGCAGATATATTTTCTCATTTTGAAATTTGTTTTTGTGTCGAAGCACTGTTCTTACCTCTCAATTCTAAAGTTTTGGCTTTAGTTCTTTAATTCTACTGTACTCTAATTCCCTCAATTCACAGGCTGAGTAGAAATACAAACTATACCATACAAACTACAGTGGTTCAACATTCAGTACTAAACAAACCACATTATGGTTCACTGTAATATGTGAATCCAGCCAATGGAAGCCAGGGATTTGAGCTCTCAGATTCAAATCTCTGTTTGAAAAACTAATAGCAGAAGCCTTAGCCTATCACATACAAGCATCTTTTCAAAGAAAGGTGGAATGATAGAGCTTAACTTACATCTTGGTTAGGATAAACTGCTGTTGTGCTCTTGAACTCTTCCAGAAGTCCTTCTGAGAAAACCCATTGTCTGATTGATTTCGGGATGGGTACCTGGAGTATCCTTTTCCAATTATATTGTATAGCTTAGATAGGTTCTACATGAAGAAGATAGTTCCAAAGATAACAAGAACCCAAACTATAAAGAACATTATAGGTGTTCTATTTGGCACCAAAACTTCTTGGTGACAATTGTAGAAAGCCAGAGAGATGGCTATGAGGCAAATATTCAGAAGCTATCATGTATTTTATGGTAAACAAAAAAGGATAGAAGCATTCAAATCAAAACAATCTTTATTTGTTCCTAGACCAGCAAACAAAACAAGAATTACAATTAATTATGGTAAAGGTAAAATATATTCTAAAATATCTAAAAAGGATTAGAGTTAATACTACAGGCTACTGTGTGTATATTATTTATTTATTTTATTTTATTCAAATTTGTAGACTGCCCAATTCCGTAGGACTCAGGGCAGCTCAGAACAATAATAAAACATAACCATAAAACATTAAAACATTGATATAACAATATAAAACATTAAAAACATTAAAAAGTCCCTTAAAATAACTACAATTCGGTGGGTCACGCTAATCTGGCCCACCAGAAGAGCCAGGTCTTCAGCGCTCGGCGGAAGAGTCTCAAGTCTGGGACACTCCAGAGCTCCTGAGGTAGATCATTCCAGAGGGCTGGGGCCACTGCAGAAAAGGCCCACCTCCTTGGGGTCACCAGGCAACACTGCCTGGCCAATGGTATCTGGAGGAGGCCCACCCTGTGTGACCTCATGGGGCGCTGGGAGGCAATTGGTGGCAGAAGGCGGTCTCGGAGGTAGCCTAGTCCAATGCCATGTAGGGCTTTAAAACTAACGACCAGTGCTTTGAATTGAACCCGGAAGCCTACTGGGAGCCAGTGCAAGCCACGCAAGAGTGGTGTGACATGGATGTACTGAAGGACACCCATGACTGCTCGTGCAGCTGCATTCTGGACCAGCTGAAGCTTCCAAATACTTTTCAAGGGCGGCCCCAAGTAGAGCACATTGCAGTAATCTAACCATGAGGTGATGAGGGCATAAGTGACTGAGTAATGCTTTTCGGTCCAGAAAGGGGCGCAATTGGTGCACCAGGTGAACCTGGGCAAAGATTGCCCTGGCCACAGCCATCAGATGGTCTTCTAATTTCAGCTGTGGATCCAGGATGACACCCAAATCGCGAACCCTCTCAGAGAGGGTCAATACCTCCCCCCTATTTCCAATGATGGCAAATGTTAGATGGTCTGAGAAGTAGGGACCTAGAGCTACTCGGTCTTGTCAGGGTTGAGTTTGAGCCTGTTGGTTCCCATCCAGACCCCCACAGCCCTCAGGCACCGGGACATCACTTTGGTGGCATCATTGGATTGGTTTGGGGTGGAGATGAACAATTGAGTATCATTAGCATATTGATGATACTGCACCCCAAACCCTCAAATGATCTCACCCAGTGGTTTCATGTAGATGTTGAATAGCAGCGGTGAGAGGACCAAACCCTGAAGCACCCCACACACTAGGGGCATCGGGCTTGACTTCTGCCCTCCTACAGCACTGTTTGCACACGGTCTGAGAGATAGGAAGAGAACCAATGAAACATGGTGCCTCCTACTCTCAACCCCGAGAGCCACTGCAGAAGGATACCATGGTCAATGGTATTGAACGCCACTGAGAGGTCAAGTAGCATCAGGATAGAGGAATGACCCCTATCCCGGGCTCGCCAGAGATCATAAACCAACGCAACCAATGCTGTTTCTGTGCTATGTCCGGGTCTGAAGCTGGACTGAAAGGGGTCCAGATAATCCGCTTCTTCCAGGTTTTCACGGAGTTGTAGTGCCACCAACTTCCCTAAAAAGGAGAGGTTGGAGACTGGATGGAAGTTCTATAGAATTACACTAGACTGTGGTCAGAAGCATTCCTTAAGTCCTGGAAAAGGAGATAGCATTAAGAAGAGACTCGGACTGATTCTTCTCTGATTCATTGTGGAATAAGAGGGACGGGAAGAAAAGCACAAGCAGATTTGCAAAATTGTGTTACTATAGTCTTTCTCAATTAATAGTCTTCCTACGGAGTTAGCTTCCTGTTCTAGTCTACCTCGTAGGTCTGATACCAATGCAATTCCTGCAGAACAGATGTTATTTTTGTAAACCCATTAAGGCCCGTCAGCAAGTAGGCGGCTGTGATTTGTGCCAGCTGTACATTCCAACTACTATAATAGGAATACTTATAGAACTTTTCTACCAAGAAAATACTTGATTAATTCAACCTTTTGCATGCTTGATTTCGGCTTCAGCATGTACAGCTTAATGCAAAATGAGAAACCAGTTACACCAAAAGTAACTCAGAAATGACCAGACATCTATACTAGATGTTATCCACATGAATACCTTGATTCAACTGCCCTACTGATCATTTCTTAAGTGCAGGGGTACTTGGCATTGTTCTTGTACCCACCATAGCCCACTTTGGAAGGCAGCATCACCCACCAAATGTTGTGTTTTCTAGCTTGAGGCAGCTCAAGTGATGCTGCACTACATTTTATGGTAGGTAAAATGTTTGCATTCAGCCTGGCTACTATGTAGTGTGGCAAGAGGTTTGCGCTCCTCTGTCCTCCATAGCAATTTTTTTTGTACAATTTCACTTGTAAAATAATGAAAAGCTGAGGGTGTTTTTTTAAATAAATTGGCAACAATTTTGGCCTTTTCTCCTTTTATCCAGGTGACAGGAAGATAAATCAGGAATGTTTCCTTTCTCTTCTTGATTTACTGATCCAGGAATACCTATACATTGGTACCTATTCCAGGGTTTATCCCAGGAGGGTTAAAGAAGGTGAATTCATCAGCCAGGGGCTGTGATAAAAATGCAGTCCTGGCAGAATATCAGGCCATCACTGGGGACAAAGTTAAGGAAAGGCTTGAAATTTGGGGAGCATAGGCTTCCTTTCCAGCAGATTTACATGCAAGAATCAGCAGCTTGAGGCTGCATTGTGGAAAAAATCTTATTTAAAATATGTATTATTGGACATTTAAGATTGTTTCTTCTCTGCCATACTTTTAATTCTTATAAATAATTACCTGCAGGGCAGAAGAACAGACTGAGGAACGAGAAATGAGTTTGAAATTCCAGTCTTTAACCAGGAGAGAGCCAGTTTGGTGTAGTGTTAAGGCATCAAGCTAGAAATTACGACACTTTTGAGTTCTAATCTTCCCTACTTGGTGATCTTGAGACTCTCTGGCAGCTTTTGGAAGGATACAGTGGCAACATACTGCAGGGACTAGTACAAGCACTTGACAAAAGTCAACACTGACTTGAAAGCACAAATAACAATAGCAAAAATCCTGGAATTTGCCATTTCCAGATACATGCCCTTCCTTGCATAATCTTCTTTGTCTTTGAGCATCTGATAAAGAAGCCAGAATAAGCTATTTTGCAAAATCACAAGTGCCTTCCTTTGACAGCTATGTCATTTACACTTTATTAGAATTTAGAACCTAAATGTAGTTATTTAATTTTATATTTCATATTATTTTATTTATTATTTTATTTATTTATTTATCGTATTTATACCCCGCCTCTCTTCACCCAGAGGGGAACTCGAGGCGGCTAACAACA
>JANHGC010006593.1:34970-46307 GCA_027560395.1 Boaedon fuliginosus | reverse complement strand
CAGAACCGCACCGAAATTTCTGAATCGATCGCGAGCAGCGCGCGTTTGACAGCAGCTTGGAAAGCGCGCCCACAAAGCGGGTAACCAGCGAACCGGGAGAAACCCACCCCTGAGGCAGGGGAAGCCTCTCTCCTTCTGTGGGTGGCAAAGGCGGGAAAACTTAGATAAGACCCACCTATGGCCAAATCACAACAGGCCAAGGCCAGCACCTGTCATAAATTTTTGTGACAAATTATCTTGATCAGTTACTGTCAGCTCTCACCCAATCAAAGTACATGTGAAAAAAGAGTGAAGGATGCATCAATTGACATAATAATGTGCTTTTGACTGAATTGCATTTACCGTTTTTTTCACCTTGGGCTGATTATTTTGGAGCTTTCTGAATCTTTTTTTTTAAACTTATCACTGAATAATTTGCTGATGTCAGAAATATTTGCCATCTCATTGCTCACAACATTTTTTGAATCAAGGTACCTGAAATCTATGTGTAAAAAATCTGGGTCCCATTACTTTGATACTCCTGAAATTCCATTATGTTCAGACCAGTTTTATTTATAAAGTTATGACCATTGCAGTGTCCCTGCAGTCATATGATCACAATTTCCAGTGTTCTTATCAACTTCTCACAAGCAATGTCAGTGGGGAAGCCAGCAGAAAGTTGTTCCTGCTCCCATTGCTTTTTTGTCAACCTATGGTCGTTCTATTTTTCTGTTTAGGTAAGGAAATATTGACTTAAGAGGCAAGATCCACCTTGTCGTAGAAGGGGAGATTGTCCAGATTAATCTGTCCATGATGACGACAGCGGTGAATCTTCCCACAATAATGATTATTGAAATTCCTTTGCCACTATAGTTACCTTCCTATTTGTGTATATACTGTACTCTTAGATAATCATGGGACCATCCAACATTGGAGGCGGGGGGAATGGGTCAGCCTTAAATGTAATAGACATTCTACACTTCCTTTCTCTCAAAGGATGCTCCAAAAGGTTACAGGGTCGTGTTTTCATTCATAAAGCTGAAAAGAAATGATCCTAATACACATCCTTGGGAAAGCCTACTTAGCAGAATTTTCTATTTGTTCCTGCAGCCCTCTGTTTCCAATGCATCAATCAGTTGCAAATCCATGTGAATAACTGATCTCTTTTTCTACTGAAATGAATTTTCCTAGGATCCTCTGGTAAGATCATTGGTCAAAAGCTATACAATATCTATCAGATCAGTCTATGGACATGCCTATTGAGATGTGCCAGGAAAAACCTCTTCTATTTTTGTAGAAGCCACTTTGGTTTTTTATCTAAGTTACTTTCTGCAGGACCGACATTTCTTGACCTTTATTTCCCTTTATTTTCCCTCCAGCCTTTTATTTAAATGATACTTAGATTGATCATTTTTCAGTGTCCAGGAACTGATCGTTGAAATAAGAAAGAAAAGGCATTATTTATTACAATCTGCTACATCACATTGGAACTCTTTCAATATAGTATTTATTGTTAATAAAAAGTTATGATGTTGTATTTGATTATAGTTTTTGGTTTCTTTCAATTCCTCCCCCCCCCTGAAAAAGCCTGTTCTGTTACGGGATCTACATACCTCTAAAATGAATTTATGCAGCTTGTCATCTTGAAATAATAGGAACCTAAACCAGAATTAAATTCACCTCTGTCCTTGACAGTATTATACAGATTGCTAATAAATGTACAGTATGCAGGATACTTTTTCTCTTTCAGGCGTATCAAGGATTAGAAATAGAACTGCTTTGAATTAAATCTGTCATTATTTTTATTTGAACATCCTAAATTAAATTGAAGGTGATATCAATCTTCCATTATTTTCAGTTGAGTATTACTATTTCCTCTACCGGTATGTCAAGATTTTGTAGAAAACCTCATTTAAAAGCAGTAGAGCATTTCCAAAGGCTCCAATTTGATAAACAAAAAATCCTTCAAAAGCAGTGAAGCATTTCTCTTGAAACTTCACTTTTAACAAAATCTATAGTTCATCTTTTATTTCTACAGAAACTTCTTTTTACTTCAGTCATTCAACTCATTTTAATACATCAGATAATACAGTACATGATTTTAGGAAATAATGTTTTTCTTTTAACTCTTTCAGGATTTATATTGGATGTCTTCAGCTGTTATATTCACTATCTAGTTTTACAAGATGTCAGCAAGCAGAAATATTCAGCAGTGAGCCTCAAGTTTTGTAATTGTGTTTAATTTGTCCTCTGCTGTATCTGATGGTTGTATTATGACTGCTTTTATATACTTGTTTTATTTGTTTATCTGTTGCTTAGAGTTGCTTTGTGTGAGATAGGTAGCTATATAAACTAATTTATCCTCTTTATTCCTACTAAATACCCAGAAAAGGGAATTCATACTTAGCTTTATAATTAATTTGAATCAAGTCATCTTTAAATCCTAGAACCAGAGATTTCTACTGAATATATTTGCAGAAGAGGTAGTCCAACTTCACAACTGGCTTAAATGACAAAAGCTCAAAAGTTACCTTTTAAGTTTACCTGATCTTAGAAATAAATAACTTTATTAGCTGTCCATAGTTGCTTTGGAGGTGGGCACCTAAACGAAATAAATAATGATCAATGTTTTAAGAATGGTTATTCTTCATTCTTCAATTGCTCACATTCACTCATGCTTTAGTCTTTCCAATTTGGGTTACTTCAGCATGCCCTTGAAGACCAGCTGCAGCTGATCCAGAATGCAGTGTCATGTGCAGTTTTGCATACCCCACAGTTGACCTGAGATACACCACTGCTGTGTGACCTGCATTGGCTCCCAATTGCTTCCTGAGTGCAGTTTAAGGTGCTGGCTGTCATCTTTAAAGCCCTACACGATGCAAAGTCAGGCTGCTTGTGGGATAGCCTTTCTCTAAGGGTAGCAGGCCATCTCACTAGTTTAGATAAGGTAAGTCCACTCCTGCTCCACTTCCTTAAATTTTACCATGTGATGGGACCTCACAGGTGTTTTCTTGGGAGCTGCCCCAGCATTTTAGAATAGCCTATCATATAAGATTTGAGGGATCCCTAACCTCTTAGCCTTGCTGAAGATTGTAAAGTCCTGGCTCCTCTTCTAAACACTGGCTAGTATTGGGTTGAGTCAGGAGACTGTTTGGTCTAGTGCCCAGTGGGAACACTGGTTTTGCTTTTATTCCTGTCTTTATTGTGTCTTTAATGTGAGCCATGTATGATCATTGTATAAGATAGATGGTCACATGAGTTCTGCAGTTTAATAAATACACTGAATAATAGCAAGATAATTGCCATGTATTTTTACAATGAATATTTTATGGGAAAATACTTTGAGATAAGAACTAAATTAGCTTGGAAACCTTATCTCCTCAAGTTTACTTTACAAGCATTCAAGAATTAACAATAAACAAATAAGCATGATATTCCATGCCACTAAATTTAAATTTATCAGTCATAACTATTCAAAATTATATTATTGGGGTATTACTCAAATTGTTATATACATTTTTGATGGCCAACCTAAGTATTTTTCAAACATTTTTAGATAAATCGAGAAATAAACATTTTTTGATAATTCAACTTACTGTTAGATTTCTATCCACATATCCCATAACATATGAACAGACATAATATTAATTCACTTTTGTTGCTGCTAATTGCCAGACTTACTATCACAAAATACTGGAAAGCAAATATACACCTTCCATGGACCATTCTTTAGAAGTGTAAAAATTGCTTTGAGTGAAAGAAATAAGTACTGGAGAACCTTGACAATCTTGCAATTAAATGTACTTTTATTCAAATCTGTCTTCCATTTCATTAATCATTCTACTTACACTCCTCTTTATGAGAAGTACTGAATATGGATGTAAAAAATGTTACATTTTTCCATTTTTGTTTGTTTGTTTATTTATTTATTTATTTATTTATTTGGATTTATACCCCGCCTCATTTCCCTGGTCAAGGGGAACTCGAGGCGGCTAATGCAAATGCAAATTATTTGCAAAGCTGTTAACAGTACAAGTTCAACAAAAGGTAGTGAAAATAAATACATAACTCCTCTCCCTCATCATGGTCAAAATTATAATCAGTTATTAAAAGTTGAAATATATTAGATCAATGACATAAAGCATATGGGCATCTTGTTTTACACCCGGTATCCCTGTTATTAGCCATGCTGTTGGGAGTTTTATCTCAGAACAAGACAGATTCATGAAGGCAGTCTTGTTAACGGTTCTTCAATGCAATGCTAAAATAGCCAGGCTGCTGGAAGACAAATAATAGGAGAGGCTCTTGCTTCTCTGCCACATTTGAGCTTTTGTGAGCATTAAAATATATATAGGTAGTCCTTGACTTAAAGTTATTAGTTTAACCAAGTTATATTGACACTGAAAAAAGTTACTTATGGCTGGTTGCAGCATCCCCATAGTCATGGATTTGATGATTGTCGCAGCATCCCCATGGTCATGTAATCAAAATTTGACAACCAGCACGTATGTACAATGGTTGCAGCATCTTCAGGTAATGTGATTGCCATTTGTGACCTTTCTCAGTTGGCTTCCGATAACAAAGTCAGTGTGGGGAGCTGAATTTGCTTAACAATTGCAGTGCTTCATTTAATTGCGGCAAAAAAGGTCATAAAATTGGGAACAATTCACATAAAACTGTCTTTCTTAGCAACAGAAATCCTGGTCCCAATTGTGGTCTTAAATCGAAGATTACCTGTAGTCTATTAAAACAAAGTTCTGGACTTCATATATTGTTTGTATGAACTCTCCCTAATGCAGTATGTTTTAACTGTTTGGTTTATTGCTTGTTTTTAATTTTTTGGTAGCTGCCCTGTGCTGCATAGTAAATGGACAGCAATATAAATTGATAGAATAAATAAAAGTCGATATCAACTTCCTTACAGATTTCTTTTGTATTCAGTGCAGATTTGTTGTTGGGTTTGCGATACAAGCATGTGCTAGAGAGCAGAATGGAAATATATTTAAGATCTTGGTCATATTAGTTACCATACATGCCATTATCTCAATTCCTATAGTAGCTTAATAGAGCTTCTGGTGTGTATTTTGTAATCAATTAGAGACCAATATAGTTGCAACCCTGTAAAGTAGTGTCCTTCTATTTTTTGGTATTATTATTCTGAACATCTATGAAAAATAGAATGGAATAGTGGAAATATAGGTTATTGACAGGATTGTGTATGAACTGTAATAAAGGGGTCTGCTTTGACTTCATACAAATATACAAAAAGTATTTCAATATTAATATAGCTATTATAAAATATAATACAATATTATATATCTGTATAATTATATAATACAATATTATAATACCAAACAAGTTAATAGAAGTATTAATACAAAAAATGGTATATAATATATACACTTTTCTTGGTAAATATTAATGTAAATATTTGAGAATACATTTGTCAAAAATATCAGTTTATTGTAATTGTGAATAGTTTTTTTTTACTTCAGTTTCATTTAAAATTTATATAGGTAGAAGAATACATGTTCACTTATAGCATAGAAGAGCATGTTCCCAAATTCTTCCACTTTGAGTCGTCCACCTTTTCCACTAGAACACCAACGATATAATCTCTTCGTTAATCTTCCAGTAAACATACCTCCAGTTGTCTTTCATCAGCCACTTCATAGAACAACGTAAGTTTGGTATCATTTTAATATGAAGTTTATCAGAGGCACATTTTCAGGACAAATCATATGGGAGGTAGCAAATCTTGAAATGTTGAAAATGCAAATCATTATAGAGGAGGTATGTATTATAATATATATATATATATACACACACACGCACACACACAGACAGACTGCATTATAAGACAAAGCTGCATAAACAGTTTGTGATTCTTTTATAAAATAGTTAATATTTGTAATTCTGAGGTAGATACTGATGTGTTTTATAAAAGAATCACAAACTTAATTATTTAAATAACAGTTTCATAGTGTGTGTGTGTGTGAATAATGTCTGTCTGTTTAGAAGGCATTTTACAAGTAGGGAAATCCAGTCGTAAGTCACTAGGGTTGTGAGTCGTATTCCATGACTGAAAGTGATTTTTTTTTTTTTTGTGGTGGCCATTAAGTGAACACTGCAGTTGTAAGTGCAAATATTTTTAAATGGGTATTTTTTGCCTGCAAAAAACCATTCTGAATCATGTTCTCATGACTGGGCAATGCCACATCGGTCATAAAGGTAACTAGTTGCCAAGTGCCACACTTGCAGTCATGTGACTGTGTGTGTGTGTTGGGGGGATAGCGTGACCATAATCAACAGGGAGTGCTTCATGGGCTGCAAAGGACCTTTTCTGTGGCCATTGTAAATGTGAATGATCAATAAGCACCTGGTCATAAGCTGAGGTCTACCTATAATGGGAAAAGAAAATGAAAAAGCAAAAGAACAAGAACAAATAATAATAAAAGCATGAAATAAATGGACCAGAGATTTAGAAGCATAATAACATCGAGTAAATTAAAACAAATCTTCACAGCAACTTTAATACAGTTCTTGTTTTAAGACTTTGATAAGTGTCATTAGCAGTAATATCACACTTTAATATCCTTAGAACTCTCATGAATGGTACTCTTTCAACCATCCCTCCTATTTCACCACCACACTTTGCCTGCCAAAATGATAATCCATCGCATGGATCACCTACACCTATGTTATTCCGGCGCAGAAAGTAAGTAAGATATATAAATGTGACAGGAAGAATTATTTTATTTATAGAAGCTGTGGAACCAATGGCTTGTTCTGTACTTGCTTTTAACTTACCTTTTTGTGTTTGTATTGTTTTTAAAGATCCCATTTGGAAATCAAATCGACAGCTTAGTATATGAAAATGTGCTGCATAGTGATGAGTTTGACAATTTTAATTTCCAGTTTAGATTAAAGATAGCAGGTGTCATATGTAATGAACAAATAATTAATATTGTCTACTAAGTTTGAAACTAGCAGATATCATAAGATCAGCTGCACATTTCACATTTCATGTGACACAATATTAAAGATGAACAACCTGAAGCTCCAGAGTTTTCACCATGTCCAAAGATTGGAGGCAACCCATTCCAATCTCTTTTCAAAAATTGCCACTGAATTATAATTTTAATACAATAAAAGGGAAACATTAAATATTCGATACTTTGAGATGAAAACAAATTTAGTTCTAGCTTTGTTCTGGTTCTGTCCTAAGTTTTTAAATGTTTGAATACAAGTAGCAATGGAAATTTTCTGAATTCTCCAGTACTGAGCTGAAAAGAGTTCAGAAAAAAAGTTTAGAAAAGTTTAGAGGCTCAGCGCATACTGGGACTTAGACATATTACTGGACTAGATCCAGTGTGGATGAAGTATTATTCAGAGTGATTCTACTACGAGAATTTTTTTCTTCCCCTGTATTTCTTAGAACTTACATCCTCACAGTGTGTTCTCGGATATTCAAGGCACTTAGGGAAACTGAGTTAGTTGCAGGGAAGAGTGGTGGTAAATAGATTAAATGTTCTTCCATTTCATTTGTGATAAAGGTTCAATGACTCAGAAGCTATCTCCACATAGAAAGTCCTTCCATTTGTAGAAAAACAAACACGAATTCCAAGCCTGCTTTATTTTTAAGTTTATTTTTAACTTCACTGGATAATGGAGGTCTCTCATACTCAAATTTTGGAGATTTTCACGTTGGCATATGCCTCCATCTGTAATAGGATTTATTTTTTAAATGGCTGTACATGTGTGGATTGCTTTGTGTTTCTTGTCTTTCTACTTACAATATCAAAAATGTAAGGAAAAGAGTATCGGCTTCTAGGAACCATAAGTCAAAAGTGGTTCATCACTTAACGTACTGTGGGAAATGAAATACATAAGCCAAACTTATCCAATCAGAGGGATCCGTATGTATGCGGGTTTTTAAAAATGCATTGGTGAGCTAACAGCATGATCAGCCTATATCTTTGTGTAATTTGGATGATGGTAATAGTCAATGGAAATATTTAAAACATAACGTAGGTTAAAATGGAGTTGTATCTGAACCAGATACTTTAATCAAAAGAACAGAAAACTTTGGCTTAGACTATCAATTTGTATTCAAAATGTAGCTAATTGAAATAAATATTTTTCTTGTATAAGCATGGATAGAATTAATGTAGTGTTTAAAAAGTATCTTTATGCTTCTCAAATGCTTGTGCTTTATCTGTTACATAATCAACTACATATACATGGCATTCAGTTTATTAAGTAACTGAATGATTTGATTGTTACAACAGTGAGATATCCAGGATATTTTTTACCAAGAATTTGTTTTGCTTTTAATTGGCCATTTGAATGCCAAGAAAGCCAAATGCCTGAAAATTCACTTGGCTGCATATCTGTTCTACTTTGCTTTGTATCAGGGATTATTAGAGCACTAGCATTTTTAACCGCTTTTATAGATATGGTCCATAATATTCTTGCTCTGAAGTTTCACTAAAGATCACATTAAATTACTGATTATCTATTTTCAATGGAGTATTCTTTTTATGTAACATTGGTGCATTTTCACTTTTTCTGATAAGTAATCCTTGTAATCTCACTAGAGGCCTAATGATTATTATGATTTGTTTATGGGCTACTGCTTTGTCTCTCAGAGTCACATTAAATAAGCCTTTGTCAAGGCTTTCTTCCAAAGATTTCAAGCACCCATTGAAATCCTTTTTATGGGCTTAAATTTTATCTTGTATGCAGCGACTGCTGTCTTGATTAAAAAATAATGGCAAGATATCCTGTATGAGTGGCAGGAACTTTTGTCAGTATTTCAGTAATTGAAAGTGTGTGAATCTTTATTTTCAAATCACAGCATTCGTAATTAACAATACGCTTGATTAGCAGTATGTATTAAACAAGTGTGTTGTTTATTAGGGATATTGTAGTTTAAAAATAATAAAATCATATCAAGCTTATTGAAACTGTTGAAAGCAAGATGTTTTGTAATACACAATTGTTGCTTTCATATATAAATATTGTGAAATGAAATAGAGGTTCTTTTTTGCCCAGATCAAACATTTTACCGTCTGTACAATCTAAACGTACACAGACACTTTCTACATTTTGAACGGCTGTTGTGGTAAGTTTTTCCATCTCTTCTATCTTTCTTATCCTTATCACTGGGTACACATTGGACACAACTTCTCACTAAAGTACACTTTGTAAGATGTGAACTTATTCTTTTGGATAGGGATCTTTAAAAAACAGCGTGGTTTGTGTAAGATGGTCTTCATCGGATTAAACTTTCAGTAACAAAACTTGTATTTAATCCAGCACTTTTCCATGGGCACAATTGGGTTCCCTGTTTAAAAGAATTTGGCACATCCTTATAAAGCATAATGCACAGTTTTGGAATATTCACGTTAATCAGAAGTATTTACAGTTGAGGTTTTTGTTGCATATTTTAAGTGGAAAACTGGAATAATCAAATCTTTTATGTTTTTAGGAGGTTGAAAGAAGAGGATGTTCCTTACGAAGTAAAGCGTCAGCGATTTCATTCACCTCATCGTGAATTAAGTTCAGCTAACCAATTAGTGCCTTTAATAGAAGATCATAGATATTCATTCCCTGGATCAATTTCTTCACCAATATTTCAAGCACATTACATCTCAGATTTAACAGGTTGTGTGCCACCTTTACGAGAACCTTCCTTTAATAATGCTTTAGAAGCTACACTTCCTGTAGCCAAAGATAAGGTAAGATTGAAAAGAATATTGTTTATAATATTACAAAATAAGTGTTATAATCGCAAAGTCTCAGGTTGGCTTAATGTAGTTCTTATAGTTATGAATCAGTTTATAGAAACTCGACATTCCTGGAGTTTCTAGAGTTGTAGAAGAGAAAATGTAGATAAAGAATCTACATTTTCTTTAAATTAGAAATTTTAAAATTAAAAACAATTACACCTTCCTCCTAGAGAAGTCTTTTTGTCGCTGCCTCCAATCCTACTCAAAAGTAGGTAGAAGGAGGCTGTGTTTCATTCTATATTAAATTGGTCACCAGGCTAAGGACTATTATAATAGCAAAGGTTTTCCACTGCTTATTGCTGTATAGCAACAGTTTTAAAGGTAAATCTATTAGGTTATCCAAAATCAGTATTCAGTTAGAATAAAACCCAATTCGTTTTTGATTGTCTCCAACTTCCAAGAATAAATGTTTCTTGGTTTTGTGGTTGAGACCTGAAATAATTAATATTACTCATCAGGCTCTAGATAATTTGTTATTTGCAGATAGATCTAGTATGAACCAGATAAAGAGCAATGTAAGATTGATGACTTTTTATCTTTAAAAAGTTTATCTATGTTCAATAAGACTTAAAAGACTGGATTAATATTTATACATTAAATGTCAGTTTTGTTTTTTATACATAAAGTTAAGTCAGCAGGTACTGGAATTATTTCAAGCATGTCAACAACAAACCTACGACTTGAACAAAAAAGAGCTTTGCCGTACTCAGCTCCAAAGGGAAATTCAGCAGATCTTTCCCAGTATGTTTGAATTCTGTATATTTATTATTCAATACTTAACCTTTTGGTATTTGAGTTCATTTGAAGAAGAACATAATTTTTAAATTATTTTTGCCTTGCAGATAGTAGACTCTTTTTGGTTGGATCTTCCCTGAATGGATTTGGTACTCGTACCAGTGATGGTGATTTGTGCCTAGTGGTTAAAGAGGAACCAGTAAGTACAGAAAAAAAGTAAATATAAATATCAATATTTTTTAAGAGAGAGTACTGAAAAGGAGATAAATATAGAAGAACAAGTAAAACTAGCTTCTAAAAAAATCAAATTTATCAATAAGGTATAGGTTGAACTTGTGCAAAGTATTAACTGAAAATAGCTATTCATTCAAATGAGTATTCTAATGATATCCAAATAACACTTCGGGCAAGCAAATAGAAAAATAAAAGCAATGTTAATATAGCATAATATTATTTATTACATTTATTTATTTATAATATGATGTAATATATTATCCTATCGCTGTTGGATATACAGTATAAGAATTCTCCATGGCCATTCTTGCATGATTTGTATATCGTATTTTTCGGAGTATAAGACGTACTTTTTTCCTCCCTAAAAGAGGATGAAAATCTGGGTGCATCTTATATCCAAATGTTGAGTATAGGAGGCAGAAAATACAAGGTATGGAGGCCTTAGGAGGCAAAAAACCCCCCATTTTTTCACTTGTTTTTTATCTCCTGGGGCATTTGCATGCCCAGGGAACTCACTCGCCCTCAGAGATCCAAAAGAATGGCTCATTTTCTCCCCCAAATGACCCATTTTCGCCCATTTTTTGCACCCTGGGGC
>JANHGC010006593.1:14732-30580 GCA_027560395.1 Boaedon fuliginosus | reverse complement strand
TGCATGGACTGCTCTCCTGCTGCTTGCCTGGGGGGAGGGAGGGAAGATCCAGACCGCGTGTTCTTGCCAGCAGCTCTGCAAGAAAAATGAATCTGAAAGTGCAGGTGGCCCGTTCGGCATGCGCACTCCAGAACCCAGAAGAGAAACAGTGATGTCTCTGCATGCCCAGAGAGATGGCTCCGTGTGCCACTTCTGGCACGTGTGCCATAGGTTCGCCATCACTGCCCTAGTATGTCTGTGTCCGATCATCTTACCAATTAAATGTTTTTCCTGCCGTTGCTCAGGAGTTTACAGGCTTGGCCAAATTATCAGCAGAACAATACACTGACTTGTTTGTTTCTGAGCATTTTGGGTATTCCAGAGTTTGTCAGGATATCCTGATTGTCTCACTAGCAGATTTTGTACCTTTCTTATAACTTGCTATTTCTCAAAGGTTTGATTAGCAACTATGATCAATGCATTGCACTCATTTTAATTATATTCAGTTGTTCAAGCTCTTCTACAATTCATTAGAATCTGTTTTCCCCAAGACCTTGATAAATGATGTGTCTGCTTAAATAAATGGCTTCCTAAGGAGCAGCACTTAATTGTTGCCTGGTCTCAGAAATAGCATTTTAAACTGCAGTGCCTTTGAGAAAAAGCCAAGTGCATTTCGTTTATCATTTAGTATTGATGGTCCAACTGCCCAGTCTAGAATTCATAGGCAGAGCACAGAGTGCCTAAGGTAAGCTGCCATGAGCACATGCTAATTTTACTATAGAACCCACATGCTTACAGAAATAAACACTCACTTCAATACCCCAAATACAATGTTTTGCAACTGGACATGAATAGAGGACTTCATGATATATATTTTCCCATTATGATCACGTACATAATCAAATACTCATGTTAACCAAAAAGAGAATACAGAGATACACTTAAATGGACAAAATACTGATTTTTGTTATTGGCCTTTGGAATCCCCATGCTATACTTTTTCCACCATGTGAGCATCCGTATTCAAATGCTTGAAATAAAATTTCATTCCTAGTGAAGTGAGACATCTATCATCCTAATAAGTATATGGAAGTTGTTGTCCAATTCCAAATAGGCAGGGCAGAGAGTGAAGCCAAAGAATTGGAGCGTTTTAGGGATGCCAAATATTGAAAAGACTATCTTTAGGTATTGTTATTCTACTGCAGAGAATTATTTATCCTGAAAAAGAGTTTTTTTCCATCAATGTTTTTAATGTAATATAATTTGGATTTGTTTGTATAAAGTATTGATGCAAATTGAATTTGTTTTTTCTCCTAGCTGTATGGATTTTGACTTGAATGTAAACAATGTTGCAGGAATAAGAAATACGTTCCTTCTGAGAACCTATGCATATAGTAAGTAGTTTACTCATTGTATCATGGATTGGGTTCCTTTTGGTATCCTTACTTCCTTTGAAAACTGAGGATACTTGGTACCTAAGATTTTGGTGCCATATATGCAAACGTGAGAGAAACTATTGTACTGAAAAACCAAGCAAACGTGATAATTGTTGCAAAGAACATGTCAGAATTCTGATACAGATAGTCTTCAAACTTACAACCCTTCATTTAGTAAATCATGGCTTCTCTCATTGATTTTGCTTGTTGGAACTTCCCTGGGAAAGTCACAAACGGTGATCAAATGACCTCAGGAAACTGCAACCATCATAAATACATGGCAATTTCCAAGTGCCCAAATTTTCATCGTATGACTGTGAGAACACTGGCAGTCATAAGTGTAAGACTTGTAAGTCACTTTTTTTCATTACCAATGTAACTGAACGGTTGCTAAATGAATGGTTGCAAGGACTAGAATAGCCCTGGCAAGCAATGCGGCAGTTAATATAACAGATTTTTTTTGTCCCCACATGCTTATAGTTCCTAAATTTAAATAGTATTAGGGGATGGCAGAGAGATATTCGGGTTTTTAGCTGTATTTACTTTAGTTAAGAAGCCCCAATACTTTGGTTGTCAAATGAGAAGACTCTTTGGAAAAGACCCCAATATTCGGAAACATTGAAGGCAAAGGGAGGAGATGGCAGAGAATGTGATGGTTAGATAGTGTCATTGACACAGCGGGCATTAGTTGGGCAGACCCAGGGAGACAATGGAGGCTGGAGGGGGCCTGGCATACTATGGTCCATGAAGTTGTGAAGTGTCGGACATGACTTAGTGACTGAACAACAAACACCACTTTAGTTAAGTAAAAGTACTGAGAGATGAAACTATGATAGAAAGAATAGATTCTCGTAGTTAGGAAGAGTTTCTAGTGTAATAAATAAAGAAGGGCAAAACAATTTTAAAAGCAAAATATCCGTTAGCATCCATAACTCTAATAATGATACATGAATATGTGCTCTAGTTGAGAGGTCAGTCTTGAATTAAACTGTATATAGCTATTCTCATTGAATAACCATGTAAGTGTTGTGCCTGTCAAAATTTTATTTCTTGTTTATAGTTGAGAACCGAGTACGTCCATTAGCGCTGGTTGTAAAGAAATGGGCAAGCTTTCATGGTATAAATGATGCCAGCCGAGGCACTTTAAACAGCTATAGTCTTGTGTTGATGGTTTTGCACTATTTACAAAGTAAGTACTCGCTGAACTTTTCAAATGACTTTTGCCCTGAATATAATGCTTGTCAAATACTCTTCTTAGAATCAATTGTTAAGAAACTGCTAGCAATGCCTCTAGGTAAAATATTTGTTTTTGCTTTTGTTTCTTTCACTTGCATCATGTTTTTGATGCATGAAAGGTGTTCTCTGGGAAATATGCAATACTGAAACAGTCTGTAATATCATCACTAGATTTCTTGCTATTTCTTAAATACAGTAAAGAACAAATTTAAAAAATCAGTCACTAACATTGTTTTATTAACTATCAACATTAATAGTAATTGCTAAATATTAATAGTTAACATTACCTGTTTTAATATTCTTCTGACTCTGTATTTTAAACGGATTTGAATATATAAAAAGCAATTTCTGCCATAAATTATTGTAGTTTTCTGTTTCAAGCTTTGTTTATCAAGAATTCTATGATGAACAAAAACTGAATGAATGAGGATATACGGTATAACCACCATCAAACTTTTATTACAGACAAGAAAAGCTTGATCTTATGTGTAGATTATTTCAAGAGAAATATACGTATACAGATCCTGAGCTCATTGGAAAAAAGGACAAGATAAAATTATGCTAATCGTTTTCAGATTCTGTTTGTAGTTGTGTTTTTTAGCTATGATAATTATAATTAGGCATTAGGGAAATAAAAATGGGGATTCTTTTTTTAAAAGTTGTATTTATATTACTGTAGAAATTTATCTTAGATATTGTAATGTGATAAGTTATTATCATTAACTTTAAACTATACATTATAATAGTATATAATATACAAATAGTCCTCAAGATATGAATGGTCATTTAACAGTTGTTTGAAATCCCCCCAAAGCTACTTAACAACTCTGTTTTGAAGTTATGGTTGTTGCAATGCCCCTGTAATCACCCTTATAATTGATCACAGAAACACTGTAGTGCCACTGCCTTCCCTCCCCTGATCCCATGCTGCTGGGTTCCTGCAGGCCTTGGGTCTATTCCCCACATTCTTATTACCCAGTGCATATTTGCCTTTTGAAGATACCCAAACTTCATGATGCAAAAGAAGGTCAGGTTAATGTGACAGCTCATTGTGGGTGACTTGCCCCAGTTGACTCACCCCAGCGGTCTCATCATGGCTGTCTCTCTACGGCTGTCTCGTTCCAGGACAATTCACTGGAGGACAACTTGCCATAGGCAATTCAATGCGGGATAACTCAAGAGAAGGCCAACTAGAATTGCAGCTCACAGCAGCCTTGAGTACTTTTAACTTGAGAGGTTTTAAACCTAAAGCAAGAGAAGACCCACTGATATTGTCCTCTCTTGAGTTATCCTATATTGAATTGTTATGCAGTGAGTTGTCCCGTGGTGAGTTGGTTGTGTTGAGTCGGACAGGGCAAGATGACGGGGCAAATGGGCCATGGTGAGTTGACCTAGACTCTACCTGGGCCATGTCGCAATTATTTTCAGCAGCTCCGCAATTACTTGTGCCTCACCTACACAGAAACCATCATCCAGAAGTGGATGCTGTTTGGGTACACCCACAAGGAACTGTGGGCGCACTGGAAATGATGGTTGCATCCAGAAGGCAGCCACACAGCCAGGGATGTGTGGCCTGTCCTCCATCCCCAGAATAAATCTGGAGACCTTCAAAAGGTAAATTAGCAAGAGAGAGTGGGGCTCAGAGGGGTTGGAATTGGGCCTAAGGTCTGCAGGGAACTAGTGGAAGGGTGAAAGGGCCTCAGGGACCCAGTATGAAAAGCCTGCAGAAACCTGGTGGGAAAGGCCTGCAGGGGTCAAGGGATAGGAAGCAGAGTATGAGGTGTCTCAGGGATGGGCGAGGCCTGGAGTAGAAGGAGCTGGGGCTCAGTTCTAAGTAGAACTGCACTCCTAAAGCACTCTGCTCTGCCTAACAATTTGCACATTTGTTTAACGGCTGCATCAGGGAGAGAAGGGGATGGAGTCATTGAGTGAGACTATCCCACTTAATGACCATCACCACTCGTGACTGTAATGGGCAGGCTCCGTTACAGCTGTATCTGGAGGACTATCTGTAATATAGTAATGATAAAACATGTATTTGTGTTGTATTGGTCCAGGTATTGGTCCAGCCATTTCATATATCTGATGAAGTGAGCTGTAGTTCACAAAAGCCTTTGCTTTTTAATAAAATGATTAGCCAAAAAAGATACTATAACACCCCTAAATTCTTGCTACCAGTATCATAATAATCACAACTTTCCACCTTTAATCTAATTAATTATGTTTTTCTTTAAGTATAAATATGAGCATTGAAGTAAGACGTTGTTGGGAAACTGAGCCTTCTCTAGCCATACTTTCTTCATTTTCCTTTGAGACCAATTAAATATGTTGCTCCAAATCATAAATACTCTGGTTTACTGGAATTATATAGTTCACTCAAGAGTTTTGCAGATAAGGAGAGAGAGAGAAAGAGAGAGAGAGATTCACTGATACATTCTAGAAGAGGAACAGTTTGAGCAGATTGGCCTTTTTGTCAAAGAGTTATAAAATTGCATATAAAATAGGTCAGTTCTTTCATGAACATTTTCAACTTGGACGTAAAGAATTGCTGCCCATCGCATGCTCTTAGGATTCTAATAGGTATTTTTTAAAAAGATGTACAGGAATTCCTTGATTTACAACTGGTCACTAAGCAACTGTTTGAGACTCCCAAAGCTATTTCCAGCCTGGTTCAGTTAGGGCTGTTCTAACTCCTATGATCATGTGCCCTTACAATTGTCTGCAGGGATGCTGTGTCCCCTCATCTATGAGTCCCCCGCTTCCCACCCCACTAGGCCTCACTCCTCCTCCTCACCCTCCATTACTCATTGCACACTTACCTTTCAAAGATCTCTGGGGCTCCAGAACTCACGTTGGGGAAGGAAAGCAAGCTGCTGCATCCCTTGGTGTCCCTGGGCACATGGTGCAGTGCCAGAAGTGGCTGCCATTTTCAGAGTGGCCAGAATTCATTGCAGCTGCCTCTGGGATGAAGCCATGCAGCCCAGGGATGCTGAGCGGTGGGAGCTCCCACCCCTTCTTCTCTAACACAAGCTCTGGAAGGGTCACAATTCATTGTGGCTGCTCTACAAGTGGCATCTTCTTCCACGATGAAGCACTTGTCCAGGGACATTGAGGGACAGAGCCCTCAGCTTCACCCCTCCTCCTGCAAGGTCTAGAGCTCCAGAGATCCTCAAAAGATAAGTGCATGATTGGGGGTGTGAGTGGAAAAAATGATGACCCAGTGGATGGGAAGCAGGCCTGTGGGATCCTGAGGAGGGGCGAAGAGCACATGTCTCAGAAGGGAGAGGAGGCCCTGGGAGGCAGGTGGGTTTTGGCTTGTACTAGGCTTCCCAGGACCTCTCCCTCCCCTGTGGTACCCAATGCTCTGCTTAACAACTTGCAGTGATCATATGGTCACTTTGCTTAATGACCATCACAATTTGCAATTATAATGCACAGGCTCAATTACTGTCGTGAGTTGAGGAATACCTGTAAATAATTAGAAGATATAGAGACTATTTTTAGATAAGTTAAATTTTCCATTCAATGAAAGCTAGACATTATTCCAGATACTATTGAGAACTTAATTTACACCTTAATCCTATGTTGATAATTTAGAATTGCATAATCTTCAGAAACTTAAAACATGTTTGTAATTAAATAAATTCAATGTTTTCAGTGTTGAAAATTTCACATGTCCCTGGATAAATTTATATTGAAACTTTGACTTAAATGAGTGTCATATTCTTAAATGGTTAATCAGTTTTCTCACACATTTATGCAAGTAATATGTTTAATTTGAAAAGCTAGAAATTTGAATTTTGGGATAAGCATTTGATCCTAAACTTTCAGTTCACACCACTAGTGTAGCTGGTATGTTGTTTTCTGTGAAATATATAAATCACAGTGACTTTAAACTTTTTTTTTATAGCCCTACCTGAACCTATCCTTCCATCCCTCCAAAAAAATTACCCAGTAAGTGCTTCTTATAAATTACTACATAATATGTTTATTAAAATGATTACCTTCCACATGAATGTTGCTGTTACTTTGGGATAATGACACAATATGCTTCTGACCATGTTTGTTAAAACTCCACAGTGCTCCAACATGTGTATGGAAAGTTCTCCTGCAGACATACACATCCACCCTTTTTAAATACAAATCAAATTTTAAAAGCCAATTCTGATTATGTCCTTTGGCTCACAAATAAGAACTACAATATTTATTTCTCTAAGTTGTATGCATATCTTCTTTGTTAACTGGTGGAAAAGGCAATATCGACAGATTGGATTTCTCTTCCTGCAATGTCTTATGCACTATCAAATCTATTCCAGAAGTTTGGGGAATCTCCCTGAGAAGATTTTGGAGGCATGTGTAGGGAGACAAGTAATTGGATATAGACTCATGAAACTGGATTGTTATTTTGTGTTTAGAACTGCAGCATATTATCTTATGAATTGAATTGAATACTTATTAGACACACAAGGAATTTGTCTCCAGTGCAGAAGCTCTCAATGTAAATGCAAGGCAACAGAATAATGATGATCATAATAATAATATAAAAAATAAGAGGGGAGTGAAGAAGGTAATAAGAAAGATCAATAATACTACAGCCACACTACATGAGTAAATAGACATAGACCTGACCCATTCTGAATGGCAGTACTGTGTTATCTCACCTTTTCCTGATGGTAATCTACCTTTTAATGTTTTATTATATTCAATTTGAACTTATTTCCATAATGATTTTTTCCTCTGCTTCTGCCTGACTATTATTTAAACTCTCTTGTGGCAGTGATGGTACTGATAAATTATTATACTAAAATATATAAAAACATTGATATAATAGAAATAAACTAGCATGCAGGATACTAAGAGCAAAGAGGAGGATTAAGGGATGCCAGTGGCATAGAAAATGTAGAAACAATTTAGAACTAACTCTTTTCCTCTTACATCAAAATAGCTAATTAAAATTTCCTGATTTCAGGATCATGTTTGGTAAAGTAAGAGATACATAGTAGAGTCACTCACTTAATTTTATTTTATAAAATTGCTGCTGAAATAAAAATTTTAATAAAATTTTTCATTGAAATTAATGTATAGTGTAAAGGCTTTTGATATTTAAATCCTTAATTATTAAGGTTGACAGTATTGGAATATTTCTATTTTCAGTTATGTTGAATCATTAAAAGATCCACACTACCATATGTATGTTTATAATCTCAGTGGAAAAATTGCTTTTTAAAATGCTGGACATGCATAGTTATGTATCTAAAATAAGTAACTGCACATTTTAAAATGTCTGTACAGTTCAATGGAAAACTGTCATAGCAGCATTTTAAAAAAGTAGTTTTAGCTGAGATATGAGAATACCAAGCCTTAAAGTAATATTTAAGATCAACAAAACAATATTTGATTTAACGATTGCAGTTTGCAGTTATACATGTCTTTCTACATAAATATTTTCATAGTGCATTACATTTGAAATGGCATTATGTCACTTGTTTATCAATTCACACTGCTTATTAATGTGTAAGGATTACAGTGCTTTGGATATACCGGTAGTTCAGAATAGATTCTTTGGATCATGCAGAAATATATAAAAATGGCACCTTTAAAACAATTCATTAAAACAACTATGTCATTTTCCAGACTTATGTCTCTGCTTCAGAAGCCACACACTACTGGAAGCAAATGTGGCTGCTTTATATGATGTTGGGTTTGTGTTTCCATAGTTTTGAACCAAACCCAAAGCATTGCACAGCTATTAAATAACTGGACTGCTTTTAATCTAGTTTATTTTGGATATTTAATTTGGATCAATCTGCCGATAGGATAGGCTTTTCAAAATTAATCCTACTGCAAGGATGGAGAGTTTTTATTAGTATAAGTACCAATTAAAGCTAGATACTATCTTACTGGGCATTTTTCAATGTTGGATAGAATCCAATCCAAGAAGCCAGATATGCCTTCAAAAAAATATCTTGGAGACATCATTGTGTTCAAATCAACATGTAGATCTACTTAGAACTGAGTTTAAAATTCTTTTCAAAATCACAGGAAGGAGCATTACCTGAAAACTGCTTCCATAGGCATATTTAACCAGAAATAAATAAAGCAGTAATTGCCAATATAACTCTATTTGAGAAGCAATTTGTGACTGTAATATTATACACATCTGCTGAGATGTAGATTTTAAAAATTCAAAAGAACAGCCCTTTTGGAGTAAAATATATAACAAATTGACCCAGGAAGAAGGAGCTTAACATCCAGTATATTTTGTATATTTATCAAGGGGTAAAGTAGTGTGAAAATATTGCTTAGTTGCAGAAATCATGATAGCACCCTGAAGTAAGCAAATGTTCCCAAGGACTTTTTTGTTGCAAGGTGCCTGGAAATGACCAGATGCCAGAGCACCTGGGAGCAAACCACAGAGGAAGCAGAATCAAAGGTAAGGGACTTACTGCATCAGATGCTATGTGGGACACTTTGGGGAGTTGCAAATGCCAGATTAGGTAAAGACTGGAATACTTTAACCCACTGGTTAACTTTAGTTCTCACTGTCCATAATCTGGCAAGATTACTGAATAATCAGTGTTTATTTAAATGATTTAGCCTTATATGTGGTTTCTTTGTTTATATTTTCTCCTTAATGCGTTCATTGGCATTTCCTGGAATAGTTTTCATATTGCTCCATTTTTTATGACAAACAATACCGTTTTTTTAAGCTTTAAAATTGTAAGCTGCCCAGAGTTACCCTGTAGTAAGATGGGCAGCCAATAAATTAAATAATAAATAAAATAAAAGCTTGACTGAATCAATTTGCATTAATAACTATAGAAATTCCTGTTGTCTCTGTAGTACTGTAGTTCTGTATGTTCCTGTGTTAGTCAGCATGACTAGTTTAGAATGTCTGGTATTTTCAGCAACAAAAACCAGGAATGATGTCTCTCTGCCAAGGGATGGATATTGCCTTTATTTTTACAAAATGGCATTTTTACATACTCAGATTACAAAAGCATAACATCAATTTGGAGAGTTTTTGGTTGCTTTGCTGTTATGAACTACAAAGATCTTTGAAAAAGAATTAGGTACTACAAGAGTGAAATGGTCCATTCAACCAATTTGAAGTTATCTGTTTGGATAAGCCCAATTTGGACATTCAAAATAGGATTTCCCTATGAGCATTCCCAGGAATATCCCTTCCCCACATCAATATTACTCAAAATACATTAACTCTTTCCATCAACATACAGTACATAAGGTAGATTTCTTGAGGAGAGGGCACGTGGAAGTCAATCACCTAAAAACTGAATAGAGCTGCATATTTCTGGTTTCTGATGTCTTCAGGATTAATTCCTATTTGATCAGTTTGATGAACAAAAGTACAGTACTTTAGTATAAGGATAAGATGGCTTAAGGAGGAGGGATTTAGATGCATTGAACTAGATTATATTTACTGAACTAGGAGAAAGAAATGTCAAAGGACATTTGGTGGGCCATTTTACGGAAAAGAAGGTTGCAAGTGTCGGTTTCATCTTTTGGTCTGGGGAATCTTGTCTTAAACTGTTGGTAAACACCAAATTTATATGGACAAGGCCATGCTTAGCTGTGACTTTGAGGGGATGAGTAGATGGACCAGGTTTGTGGTACCAGGACCTGATTGGGCAGCTAATATTGCTAAGAACTGCCCTCCTGGATTTCAAGTTATTAGCAATTTCAGTGGATGTGGAGATGCTGTGGTTGACCTTCAAACACATGATATTTGTAGCCAGGGACTATGCTGCTAATATGTTTAATTTAGCCATGCCTTTATGTTAATTTAGGATTTAGTTTAGCTATAGTTATCTACCTATAGCTAAACTAGAGCTATATAGGGTTAGCCTATACGTTAATTTAGGTTTAATTTAGGATGCCTGTATGTTAATTCAGACAATGGGGACAGTCTAAGGGTTGTGCTGGTACGCTGATTACCTTGCTATGTGAGCTAGCTTCCTGGGCTCTGGACTTGATGCCAAGACTGGGTTTGAGTTCTCTTACTTGTTACTGCTGGGAAATTCAATTTTTCATATATTGAGGGTTGGGTCCAAAGTAATCCAGGTTTTTAAAATAATCATGGGCTTATCTCAAGTACTAGTTAACCTGACATGATACATACTTATTTGTAAAACTTCTGGGAGCCTTATATTTATTTTGTTGTGTTAAATCTAGAGAAAAAGCAGATCTAAAACGGTTATGAATTGTCACCTAAATGATCTCTTCCCCTGTTTTGCAAAAGTGCATTTTTAGTAGTTACACAATTATGATTCCTTCAAGATTATGGCTTTATGTTATAACTATCCCCACCCCCTAAGCTTATCAAGTGAAATATTCTTAATTTGACTATTGTATGCCTCCTTTGGCTAGGCATTTAACTAAATGCATTTTCATTTTAGAAATTTACAAATGAAGGCAAATTTATATTCAGGCATGGCTAATTGCTAGCATGATTAGTGCTATGTCAGAACTCACAGGGTGGATTTGGGTAGTAATTCCCTCAATGCAGCCCATCTTACTTTTTTATTATGGAAATAAAAGGTGGTAGCTGCATTTACAAAAGCCTTAGGTTTTGAAGAGGTAATACAATGCAAAAAAATACAATTTCCCTACACTTTCTTGACTTATATTTTATAGCAACCTTGATCGTATAAAGAAAACTTCGTACTACGCCGGTTTATCAAAAGGGTGAGGTAAATCCTTCTGAATCCCGCTAAAAGTGTTTAAAAAAAATCTTCCTCTCACTACCATATAGCAACCTGCACTATTTATAAATTTGGAGATTCAAAAAATGGTCTGTTTAATTTTTCTGAAACTGACAGAATTTGTCTCTGACTTAACATAATCTTAAGTATGTAGTTCTTTGTTCTTTTTGTATACACTGTTCTATCAATTTTCCCTGAGGAGCCTCAGTTACACTATTTTGTGGGGCAACTTAGAAATGGGATTATTTGTATTTTTTAGAATGCAAACTGGCACAAAATGCAAGGAGACTCATGGAGGTTTCCTGTATATATGTAGAGGTGTTATTTATACACAGACACACACACATTTAGCAGCATGTGTACTTTCTCCTTGAGAGAGAAAAATAAACCCCTGCATTCTTCACATCACACAGATATTAATGTTCATTTCTCCTATTGAAATTGCTTGGATACTTTGTCTTCCATATTTTTCTTTATTGTATCTTTCTGAAGTTCATGATGATTTTTCTAAAGTTATTGAGCAAAACCACAATTTTTCAAATGTAACTGGGTTCATAAAACAGTCACTGGTGACATAGTATATCTTTTTACTACTTGATAGAATAACGTAAATAAATGGCTGATGCCAAAATAATCTAACATATTATAGGTAATTTTATGTTAATTGGCAAGCAGGAACTAATAGCTTATGAATAATCACAAGGTCATCAATTTGGTGTTGTATTCTTCTTACCTCAGAATGGAATAGCATAATTAAAGGAACAGCTCTGAAGTAGAGCAAAAATGTTTATATTAAAGCAAAAATATGTTTTCAAATTTAGTTATCTTCTTTCTTCGTTGGCCTTGGCTTTGTCACTCCTTGCTGTAGTTAGTACATTGAGACTAGTGAAGAACCTTTCAAGGGTGTCAGAAGACATAAAGGCTTTACCTCTAGAAAGCTATGTAATTGATTAATAACATTATTTAAGTAACTGCTTAATTTTTCAGTTCAACTGAGACCATTGTTATAAACATTTGATAAGAATTTTGATTTGTTACATGGAAATGAACCAGAATGGTAAAGTCTGGAATTGATTCTTCCTGTCACTACCTTTTTCAGAAAGATTTACATGAGGTATAAGATTTAATTCAGGATTGGTGACCACAGGTGGAATATTACATTGCTCAATCAAAATAAAAATGCATTTATTGTCTGGGATACATATATAGGTAGCTATATGGCATAGGACCAGGTTTTCATTTATTTTATTTTATTTATATATTTAATTTCTATAGCCGCTCAATTTAACCAAGGGATTCTGAGCAGGACCACATCTCCATAAGAACACCTGTCTGTCCTACCAGATCAGATAGGGTGATCCTGTTCCTACTCCTTCCCTTAAACATTGTCATCTTATGGGAAGTGGGCCTTTTCCATGGCAGCCCCTGCCCTGTGGAACATCCTTCCCCCTGAGGTTTGGCAGGTGTGTACCTTCTGAGCCTTTCAAAAAGCATTTAAGATCTGACTTTTCCCCAAGCACTGGAACGGGGGAACTGGAAGAGAGGATTTAACAAGGAATTGTACGTGTATTATTTAGTTTTACTCAAATTAGAAAACAAGACATTAAAAGTTTTGATTTTAATGGAGTTTGTCAGAAAAGTTAACTAAAGTAAAATCAGTAAACAAACCATCATCACTGTCTAGAAATATTTGTCATTTGAATCCTACTGCTCTGCAGAGAAACTCAGGTTTCAGAAATCTTTCAACTTCTCTATTGCACAGTTTGTACTTTTTTCCACAGTATTGTGTAATATGATTAGAAAAGAAGCAGGCAGTAACATGCTCAAAACTATTAATATTTATTTTGTAGATAAGAGGCTTGCATATTGAATTTTTAAGAGTCTGATCAAATTGGCATATTAAGCTAAAATAGGAGTTCTATATGTGAGTAGAACTTGTCTGTATGTCAGATGGATGTTAACTTTTGAAAATATCTGAACAGATTATATACACCATCACATATTGGTCCATAAATAGGACTTTAACTTCTATTTTTGTTTCTTTGTCTTTACAGGAATCTTTTGATCCTACTATGCAGCTGCATCTTGTGCATCGAGCACCATGCACCATCCCTCCTTACATTTCAAAAAACCAATCCACACTTGGAGATCTATTGCTAGGCTTCCTGAAATACTACGCTACAGAATTTGAGTGAGTGATCAACTTTTCGTTTTAATAATTTCTCTGGTTGCTTTGCTCTGCTCTGGTTGCAGTTTATATATAGGAATTCCAATTCCTCTCTATTTTCATTTAAGAAGCAAAGGTTCCTTTTTGGTAACTTGTTTATAGTGGTTAAAAGAAAGATGTGTAGAGATAAGTTAAATGCTTGCATGTACAGGCGGACTTAAAATGTATGACATAATCTACTAGTTAGATTTGGCAATCTCTGGTTCAGATGTCTATGGAGATTCTCAGTCATCCAGATCATGATTGTCCGAAAGGTGTTTTTTCAAGAGGCAACTGGACTTCCTTTTGTTCTTTGAAGATAGTTGCTTCTCATCCAAAAAGCTTCTACAGTTGCAGACCTGAAGAAGCTTCTTGGATGAGAAGCGAAACATCTTCAAAGAAAAACAAGAAAGTCCAGTTGCCTCTTGAAAAAGCATCTCTGGTTCAGAGTTAATCCTATAGGTACAAGCCATAATTAAAGGAGCTCTGTTGCACATCAACACCCATTCAGGCAGATGGTAGTGATGGTGACACAATTATTTGGTATTATTATCATCATCGCTATATTATCCTTCTCTACATCTAGAGAGGTACTATATCTTCTCTTGAAAGTTTAAGAGGGAATCATTAAGATCCGGATCATTCTCCGATCCGGAGCATTGTGATGGTGGAGTTTGTTTTTTCCTTTAAGGGTACCTTCTTTCTTTTGTTTCAGAGCTCTATGCTTCTCATTGCTATTCAGAACCAAGTGCCATTTCTTAACCCACAAGGCAGTTTTCAGTCAAAGAATTCATAGGAATCCTTCCCATCATTGACACTTTATATGTGGATTTCAGATCCCAAGATTCCCTAGTCAGCATGGCCATCATTAAGAATCCCTGAACATAGTTCGTAGATGTTGAGAGTGTTGTCAGTGCTGTTTCAGAACAAAGTTGCTGTCCGATGTTGCTATCCGTTTAGTTAATTTTGATTTCTTCATGGTGATTTGGCCTTTTGGTTAAGTTTGCAGTATATAAGTCTGAACTGTTTGGCAGCATTAAAAATAACATCATAGCAAAACTGGAATTAATTGTACAATGGCATCCATAAAATACAAAGTAAAACACTGAGGCATGATTATTTAATTTTGCTCTCTTTTTGCCTTTGAATCAAGTTACACGAGCCATGTTTCTGCTGAGTTACATGTTGATGTCTGGAAGAAAAAAACGTTTCTAGTTCATTGCTGTTCTTTTTGTTGCCTGTAAATAAATTCTGGAGAATAGTGTGGGAAGTGACCAGTATTTTCAGGGCAAGTTTTAAGTTTATAAACTTCTTGGAATTGGCAACATTCCTCTGTGCTTTTCATAGGTGATAGAAAAACTATGAGTTGTGTCCTTTAGAAGGATTTTGATCAAATTTGAAGGAGACAGATAACTTTGAAGTATAGACAGGAAACACAGGCTTTGCGGTGCTCCAGTTTCTGGAGAAGTTAGGATGGCAGAGCATTTACTTCATGAGGCTAACAGAATGTGCCCAGACCCAGACAGGGCATTCTTTAGAGCTGGGATGAGAGCAAGGCCAAGCTCATTTACTTTGTGGTAGTTGCTGGTAAAATTAGCAGACATGCTTGGCCACTTCAAGCCTGACAGCTGGCCAGCCTACAGCCCAGACAGTTACTGATGCCACATCTGTATAGGAGAAAATGTTCTCTACCTTGTTTACAACCCTTCCCTGTGTAATTGGGATAGCAACGTTCTTAATACTTTTAAAACTGATCCAGAAATTTCTGGACCAAGGCTAAGAAAACAGGTGGCTGGCAACAACCTCAGACCCATGGATTAAAATCTGGAATTTTCAGGGAAAAAACTAACTCGGAAGAACTAGAACAAAGGCTTTTAAAGAAATTAAGAACAAGTTTAGGGAGGCATTTGGGTTAGATATTGGTGTCTCATTTCTGTCTGCAAGTACACCAGTTGTGTATATTGCAATATATTATACGTATCTTGGGTTGTGCTTGAAGTGAGTTTTGTGATTTTAAAATAATAACTTGAAATTTCACTCTATTCTTAAAGTGAGTGTTTTATTTGTAATACATCAACTTGTGCTCTGCTTGGAGCATTGTACCTTTTATGAAATTGGGCCATTTCCCAATGAAGGGCCGAAACACTTTTTACACTCAATTCTATATGAACAGGAAGTGGCACTACTGGAATTCTTTCTTTTCCTTCCTTCCTTCCTTCCTTCCTTCCTTCCTTCCTTCCTTCCTTCCTTCCTTCCTTCCTTCCTTCC